>JANSTP010309361.1:0-17069 GCA_025330745.1 Cladonema radiatum | reverse complement strand
TGATCCATTGACAAACATATTGAATGGCAGTTCTTCTAAACGATTATTACAGAGCATAATTCTTTGTATCCTAAAAATAGTTAAATACATCACATAAAACTTTGAAGGGCTTCTATGGCAAAAAGATTTTTGTTGCTGCTTTTCCAGTAGTTCAAAATCTGAAAAATTGGATTTACAAAAACCATTCATAAAATGGTATACGATAATAGTTGTAATATAATCCACGAATGGAATTTAGACAATTTAACAACAGAAAACAGTGCGTTGAAATGGATATTTTTACCTTCATATTTTTTTATCTAATAGTGTTAAACTACAATTCTCAGTTATTTTAGAATTACTTATTTCAGTTTTTATAAATCAATAATGACAGCATGAACATGCCCGCATGCTGCATGTTTCAGAGATTCTAAATTGTAACAATTCTGAAAGAGAAAACATAAACAAGAATCTCAGGTCTTGATCTCAGGTCTTCTAAGCGTTTTACAAATATTAATATTTTATTTTCAATGCAAACAGCATCTTCCATCTTTCTTATTTAATAAGTGGAGATTGAATTATTTTCCTTCCTACCAATTTAACAAATTTCAAGGTACCTCACTCTTTTTAGCTACTTTACATCAACTTTGTAAAAAGACATATAATAAAACCCCAAACTATGGAAAACAAGAGTTACCTTGACTCTTTGAGACCGTCTACTGGAAACTCCTTTAACTGATTACTAGAAACATCAAGATCAATAAGATTTGGAAGGGAAATAAAAAAATCTTTTGGTAAACTTGTTAAGTGGTTAGTGTGTAAATCCATGAGACGAACTTGCTGTCCATAATTCTCAAACCAAAATCGCCCAACTTTATACAAATTCAATGAATCCCAATAAACAGAAACTTGTCTCTCTTTCAGTGATTTATCACTGTCTTCGAATTTTGCAGATAAGCTTGAAGATCTTCGAAAGTCTTTTACTTTACTACAAAATAAATTGATAAAAAATATAAATATAAATGAATGAAATTTCCTGATTGAACAATTATGTACATTGCAAAAGTTTTGACCATATCAGTAGCTTAGAAACCAGCTAATAGCTAATACCTAATTTTTATTTTCATACGTGACACATTAGAAAAAAATGAAAATAAATTTTGCTGTCTTGGCAAGAAAATAAGAATCAAATGAGAAAAGTGACAAGAATTAGCAAAAAGTAACAAGTAAAAAACTTAATTATAACTTTTTGAACGAACACTAGGAAATAAAGATCTTTGAAAATTTTGTGTGATAAGTATTTATTGTAAAAGAGATTTGCAGTCTTAGTGTGAACATTTTTTGCTTCATCTGAGTTACATCCAAACTGGACATGCCTAAAAGATCTATTAAGCTCAGTTTTGATTTAATGTATCTGTAAAACAGATTGCTTTATAACATAAAGAACTTTATTGGTTTTTAGTACATGATACTCAGAGTTTTATGCAGCCACTTGTGACTAGGTCTGTTTTTATCCTAATGATTGAGTTTTCTTTACAGTTAGTATAATCATATCCAATAATCTCAGTCATATGTTTTTGAAATGGCAGTATTTGAGTTGAATTATGAGTGTTTTTACCTTTAAATAGTATAATATGACATATTTTTTCCTTTGTTTTGATTCATTTAATCAAAAAACTGAGACATTATGCCAGATCTAAAGTATTTCTTATTGTTTTATAGCCAAGTCATTTCAGAAACTCAATTAAAGATTGAGTTCTTAGGACCGTTAAACGGTTCTAAGAATTGTCTGCATAAAGCCCTGGATACTACCGTTTTAGAGAAAAACTGTTCCAAATAAATATATTCTAAATGTTAATATATAATGCAAAGCAAGAAAAAGGAAACCATGAAAGACTAAAATTACGAATAACATTGATATCTACAAAGATATCTCTTAAGGTAAAAAACAATATTCTGAAAAAGAATATCCTGCGACAAACTAAAAAAACAATGAAATACAAAGAACGACAAGATCAGTATAATGTGTGATGAGTTAGTTTCGACTCCTCGTCCTAGACTAACCAAACATTGAGCAAGGCAGAGTCACCCATGAATGGGTCTGCTAAGCAGTCATCAGTAAGAACCTTGCTGGACATAGACATTTCCAAGTTTATTTAAGGTTTACAGAGAGACAGGTATCACTTGTTATCTGCATTACAGCGGCTTTACCATGAGATAAAGACCTGAATACCTATTTTTGCTAAGATATCAACTTGGTAAAGGAATCAAAAGATGTCGCTATTCTAAAATAACCATCCCGATGTTATGAAAAGATTTTAAGTGATGATTTAAATTGATGTACATTAGCACCTTGCTTTTTCATTCTGAAGAGCAGTGGGCTAATAGCTGCTTTAAAGTTATCAATATTACTGCTAGCTCTCGCTATGTGCAATAGTTCTGCAGTAATGGTGTTGTAAAACATTTTGCTTGGTATATTACTAGATTTGAAAGGCATTCTTACTATTTCAAAGTTGAAGTCATCCCTTTTATCATATAGGGAAATATCAAATTTATTCTCTTCAACTTGAATATTTAATAAGTCAAGAAATGTGGCACCATTGTTTCTTAAGTTCTCTTTCTTAAGATCAAGTTCTGGTGGATAGATATGCTGAACATTTGCCCAAAATATGTTGTCATCGTTCACTGCAGCCAAATCATCAATAAACCTAAATAAATTAGACAGTTTTCTTGCGGTGATTATATCTGTTTTTGTCAATTCATTCATCCATTTACTTTCATAGTAGTATAAAAACAAATTGGCAAAGAATGGAGCAGGGTCTGATCCCATAGGGATTCCAATTTTTTGTCTAAAAACAAATTTACCTATTGTGAAAAAGCTATTAGAAATCAAATATTTCACAGCATTTTTCAGGGAGTATTTGTCAAAATAAGCTTCGCTTATTGGTTTGTCTTTAATCCACTGGGCGTATTTTCTGGAAGTTCTAATGTATTGCTTGTCTCCACCATTAAAGCAAAAGTCGATAATATAGTTTAAGACCTCTAAAAGTTTGTTGTGTGGTATCTTTGTATACAATGTAGAGAAATCAAACGTTAAAATGGATATGGCTCTGCCTCGAGAAGAAAATTTGTTTAATGATTTTATTACCGATTTATTATCTTGGATAACTCAAAAACTCTTAACTCCAGAAAAGTATTGACATTTATGGTTATAGGACTCAATTTGTTTAGTAAATAAGGAAAAGATAGATATTAATTTTTTAGAAAGGATTTTAGGAGAGCACTTTGTTGATGCTATTATAAACCGTGCCTTTGATGGATTTTTGTGCTTTTTGGGGATCCAGTATATCTTCGGTAGACAATGATCCTCTTGCCCAATGTCATTAATTTGAAATTTATTATTTAAATCCTCAACATTTCTTTTCACAATATCCTCTGTATTATGATTGTTAATAAGCTCAAAAGTTTGATCTAGCATGTTATTTCCCAACCCTAGTTCCTTAATTAAGACTGACACATAAAAACGTTTGCAAATGACAGCTATATTCCCATTTGCTTTGTCAACAGGTGTTAGGACAAAATAAACATGAAGTTTTTCCAGAGCTGATTTAATATCTGGTGATGATACAGAAAATCTTTTATAGTTTTTAATGTGAGTTTCCTCGAGAAATATTATCTTTTCATCAATCTTCTCTTCAATAGCAGAAAACCACCCAGAAAATGTCTGCTTATTTAGGCCTTTTTTATTACACCAAGAATCCATATAGTCTCTTAGTCCAGTTAAGATATGTTCTTTTGCTTTTTGAAAGTTAATTTCTTGGCTTTCTCTAAATTTAGGACCCTTTGACAATATTTTCTAATTTGTTATTTTCAACAATTTTAAGGTCCCCTGTAACTATATGCTGATGATGTTTATCCTTAAACTTTGAACTAGCACATGGGCATGGTATTGACTCAGGGTTCCTAATAAATTCGTCAATATCCAGAATGAAAACAAAGTTATGGAAGTTAAAAACTTTTTGACTTATTGGATTAGACAATGTGTATGTTTTCAGAGGATTATCAAAGTCCGAAAAGGGCGAAACTGAGCTGACATCAATGTGGTGTATAATATGTGCAGCATTTATCATTTCAACCCCTTTGTTATTGAAATAAATCAAACAAATATTTTCCTTCTTTTTATTTTTGTTAGATCTAATAAATGGCCTAAAAAATTTCGACTCGATTGTGTCTAAAACTTGAAGATAATATTGGCTTAAGTCTTTGCTAAAACTATTGTCATATAGACTGTTTGTGATTCTTGTATGAACTTCACACAAAGCTGATATTTTCATAGTGGAGAGTGACACTCTTATGTAGTTTGAAAGATCTTTTAAATCTTTACTATTAATACCATTAATAAAAGAAATAATAGTTATTTTATTCCTTCCTTTCCGATTTATTCCTCTACTTATTCTGCCATTAGATCTCGGTAATGAATGAAATTTATTAAAGACCAACATGTGTATTTTCATTCTTATGTTCCTCACCAATCCTATCACTTAGGCCATATGGAAAAATAGTATGTAGTTCATGCATCCAAAAGAGTTCTCTTGTTTTACGTGGTCATTTGGAATTAATATCCACAGCATTTCTATCTGTCCTACCAGTACCATCTAGCTTTTCAATTATATTGACAGAATATGCTCCATCTTTACAAGGCCCTTCAAGAAAAATGATAATTAAGTTTTTTACAAAAGGAATATTTATGAGGATATTTGAAACAAGAATTATGCCAGTTAAACCTTTCATTCATTTTTTGACAAGTAATCAAATAAATCACATTTGATGTGTGACAATTTATGTATGTAATACCTGGAGGAATAACGCATTTATCTTTTCTTTTAGATGTAGTAATAGACTTCTATTAGTAGTCTATTAAGTGCTGGTGATGTAATCCTGTGGGATAAATTTGTGTTGAAAATGGCATCTCTTAGAACCATATCGGTATATTTTGCTTAGAAAGCTATCTCCAAGTTCTATAGTAAGGTTTTCTGTAATGCTACTAGTTAAATTATGGTTGATGGATTTTACGGAATGTCGACTTGGGTTACCATCCAAACCCCTGCCATCTGAGACACCTTCAGATCCGCGCACTCCAGTCCTTCTTCTCGTTGAACTTCTTAATTTCATTCTATTCATATGATTATTTTATTATAAGGTTTAGACAATACAACATGAAACAAATAACTTTTTCCTGACATAATAGTAGATATTTCTCAGATTCCAATTTCTTAGCCCCACAAAATTGCTTTAACTAAATGTGATATATCACAACAAAGACAGTGAATAGAAACAAGAGGATCCTCACCATGAAACTATGCAAAGTCAAACTATATATTCTAAATGTTAATATATAATGCAAAGCAAGAAAAGAGAAACCATGAAAGACTGAAATTATGAATAACCTTGATATCTACAAAGATATCTCCTTACGTAAACAATATTCTGAAATAGAATATCCTGTGACAAAATCAAAAAACACTGAAACACAAAGAACAACAAGATCGGTATAATGTGTGATGAGTTAGTTTCGACTCCTCCTTCCAGTCATTACAGAAAAAAATATTTAATAAAAAAGATAACAAATGCAATTACCTAGCTAGTATGCCACCAATAAAATCCATGTATTGATCAACTATTGAAATGGTTATATCAGCTTTCTGGTGGATTAGGTAGGAAGCTAGTTCAAAATCATTTTCTCTACAAGCAACTGATAATGGTGATAGAGACGCAGAATAAAAGTTTTTCACAGGTGATATGTAGTTGATGTCCATTCCTTTATCAATTAAATATTTTGCTATACCAATATATCCTTTGACGCAAGCAAGAAACAGTAAATAATTTCCTAAGAATAAAAAAATTTGGGTTTATAAAAATTATGATTTCAAAACGGAAAAGAAATGGCTCTTATGGCTCATGGCTCAATAGGACTTTTTCAATATTAATGCAACTTTTTTATTTTGAAGGTATCAAAGTTTAAAGATTTATAAAGATATTGTTGAAGAATTTATGCCATATAGAATATTTTCCATATGTTGCTTCATAGTTCAAATACATATATTTCATAATAAAGATAATTACAGAACTTTCACTCTTACTGTTCTTTTACAATGATTAATCCTGCAATTATGTTTAAGCCAGGTCTAACACGTACAGGGCAAGCGTATATTACAAATGTGGATTTTTAAAAGCAATTTACAGATAAAACTTGCTGTATCTCATAAACTGAAGCCTTTCAGAGGTTGATTTTGATATCGTTGGAAAGAGCCTTCAATTTCCCTCGAATGATGTCAGAAATGGCCATCCTGGGAGATTTGCTATGGCTGGCCAACCTTGTTCCTGGAATAATCCAAGATTTGTCCTCTAAGGAAATCTCATATATCATCATTTTTTCTCAGATGCAATTGAAATGGACCCTATATTATAAAAAAGTCAAAATTAAGCCATTTGAAATGTTTTCTTTTTCCATTAACCCTTACAGGGCTAGCCACTCAATGTAGAATTTTGTAAAGAAAGAATTTATGGATAAAACTTGAAAACGTTTTTAATTTCAGGTCCTTTTCCAAAGTAAAATTCCAGAAGGTTTTTAGGCTTTTGAAAACATTTTTTGAAAAAACAATTGAATAAAAAAATAACACATTTTTTTGGGGGGTGAGGTGGAGGGCATTCTCCATGACAAGGATTTATGACTAGGATACTGAGGTTACTTCATGTGACTCAAAAAGTAAGCCTATTACAGGGCCATTTCTAGAAAGATGGGGCAGCCTCTGGTGTTTATAAAAAGGGCACAAAATATTTAGAAAAATCCTGCTAAAGTTACACTTTTTTCACCCGTTCTACTTCAAAAGGGCAAGATATTATACTTTATATCTTGCCTTTTTGAAGTAGAAAAGGCGAAAAGGATGTGTCCGATATTGGGACGCATAAAAAACCTAAAGAAGGCATTGACTATTAGTCATAAACCTTAGCATTGAAGTTAACCTTGACCCTGTCAGGGGTTAATAAAGAAAAATATAGAAAAGGTCGTTTTTGATGTTTGTGCCCAAATTACCTACAGTATGTGCAAATTAATCTTTGTCTCATGAAACAAAGAGGTTTTTACATTTGGTTCACTGGATAGAGCCTTCTTACTCACGTTTCTACATACAATTGCAACACAAGCAAGCAGGAAAGAATAAGCAAGGTATGCCATATGAAACTTTTATCTAATTTGGGTACATTTTTATGTGCCCAAAATCGGTATACCGACCTGGAAAACTACCTGTATTAACCCCTGCCTGTAGTTGTATATTTTAAGTTTCATGGTTTTTAGCCCTGCGTAAATAATCAAATTTTAGATCCCAAAGGAGGTCCAAAATGATCTATAGAGTAAAGGGAGGTAAATACTTACTTTATTTTGTCCTTAATCAAGCAGCAAAGATGCACAGACCACAAACAAATGCAAGGAATTCAAGCCATGAAATGGCACATACTGCAATGCTATTTTTTCTTATCACAACCTCCAGGATCAAAACACTTACTTTACCTGCCAAAAACCATCAAAATGAACTGAAATTTTTTAATACTTATCTTGTGAATAAAAATGAAAGGTAAAAATAGCAAAAATATTTGTATTTTAGATGCAAAAAAACAGTTTAATTTCCAACAATATTGTTTAAAAAATTAACTTCTAAATTCCAAAATTTGTATAAAACAGGCTATTTCCGTAACATTCTAGCTAAATTACTGAATATCTATGCTACAAAGCTCATTTATAAAATATATTTATAACGATTGATAAGGCTTCTTGTAGGGGTATTTTTTTGATACCTTGATAACATCCCGATTTCCGGACACTAGGGGTGAATTCCCTAAGCAACAAACTTTCAAATTCAGATAATTTTAGAACAAAAAATCAAATTGAGATGAATTACTGTAGAAAGAAGTGTTCATCATTTTTACACCCTTTCATCTAAATCTAAGTTATATTCCGATTTGGTTTGCCATAAAACTATTCCTTAAATATTTATCATTTGAAAACTTTTGAATTAAAAAATATTCTAATTTACCTATGAACAATCCTTCATTTTTCGACAATTTTGTTAAGTCGGACCATACATGAACATATTCAGCCAAATGATTACCACATGAGCATTTGACCGTAGTACCTATGGATCCATTTGTACTTTCTCGTAAAATGTTTGGATTTTCATTGATTATCAATTCGATAACACCAAGTTGAGCATGGATACAAGCATTATATATAGGGGTTAGTTTGAAATCAATATCAGGAGGATGGAGAGAACATCCAAGAGATGCCAATACTTTTATCACCTGTGAAAAACAGAACAAACAAATTAAATACTGTAGTTCTGTTAACATGTACATATAGCCACACCAAAAGAAAAAAATTTGCATAGGTTTTGTGCAATAGAAAATAGCACTTCCTAAATGGACTAGCACACAGCAAAAAGTGAAATTCTTAATAAGAATCGAAATTCTTATTTTCATTAAAATTTACTAGTTTAAACCCTTAAAAGACCGGGCTTTTTGCCAACTTCTGAAGACCGGGTGGGGGCAAAAATGCCCCCCACCGAAACTCTCCTTCTAGAATGTCTTATGCAACAAAACTTTGATCACTTATAAAAGAACTTACTAATATTCCATTATGCCAAAAATGAGCATCATATCACATGATTAAGTGATGACATCATCATTTTCCTAAATCACCTATTTTGACCAATCACGTGCTTTTTGACAAAAATCCTTTTATAGAAGCCAAAAAAATGATCAAAATTGATTAAATCTGGTAAATTACAACTAAATTCATATTTATCAAATTCAAAGAAAAAAAATTCAAAATTTTTTTTGACAAAAAATCTTTTTAGTCCAGGACCAAATCATACCCCTAAGTGATGACGTCATCATTTTTTCCAAAACATTTTTTCGCTAAGTTGTTGGCAAACAAATTTTGTTAAAAGCCACAAAAGATTTTTACCTTAGCATTGTACTTTATTATTAAAGCTTTTTTCTCAGTGGGGGCATTTTTGCCTCCCCCCCTTCCGGTCTTTAGAGGGTTAAGATAATGTTTACTTGCAAAGAATATTTTTCTAAGTCAGTTTCTAAAAATAAGAAAATCATTCTTACCTAAAAATTAAGCAGGATATAATTTTTATTATAAGTAAATTCTTATAAAAAATTCTTAGTAAGGAAAAAACTCCTTAAAATATTTCTAGAAAACCCGGCTTTTTTCGCTAGAATACCAGGGCTTAAAATAAGTGCCGGACATCGGTCAATGTCCGCTACATTTAGAGCAATGACCGTCTCTCAACGGACATAATGACCGGCGCAGTTTTACAAGGAAAGTTTTACTGCATTTTCCAATGAAGAAATCGTAAAGTGATTAACGAGCTGCCTTCAAAACAAAATGAAATCATAAATAACATAAAAAATTTGGCGACAAAAATAACCGCCGTGCAGTTTTCACGCCGGTCATTGAATTTCAAAACTTAAAAATTGCCCGTTGTGAACTGGTTTTCGCCGGTCATAAGCTACATTTTCATTAATACATTTTTTTGCAACCATGCTCCTTTTTCCCATGCAAACACCCTGATTGCTGCCTGGTAGGCCAAATTTTGGGGTCATTTTTGGGCAAAATCCAAATTTTGGGCCCGAAACGTTTGTAACTCCTAATGATGAAAAAGTACTTTGTTTTAGTAGAAAAACAAAGAAAACTGCATGTAAAAAGCTCTTTTGGTTCACTTTTTATGACTTTCCCAAGTTAAAAACCTAAAGATGCAGATTTTGATGACGCCATATGATAAATATGGTACCAAAGTGTTCAGAATAAGTTGGTCCATTAGTGTATCAAGTTTCATTACTTTACCGTAAGTGGTTCCTGAGATCTTAAGGGGTTGGGGGGGGTCGAGTTCTGAGAAAAAGCCAAGTTCTAATAGGGTTAAAAAATCAATCATTTCTTAAAACTTTGCAAAAATTTGTTTGTAGAAAATTAGGAAAACAAAATTTTAAAAAATTTGTCTTATATATTTGTTACGTGATAGAATGTTTTGATAGATAGATAGATTTACGTAATACAATGTTTTGCACATGATTTTTTTCAAAAAATAATTGTGTACAAAAGCTATTATATTATATTTAAAATGAATAAAATAAAGTAATTATAAAAAACTGGTACCATGTTATCTTTTTACAAGATAATTGGTGCACAAGAAAAAATTTCTGTTTTGAAAACATAACTACACAGATTTTGATTGATCTGATGAGAAAAAAACAAAAACCTTGGTATTTCAATGAACAAGTGCGATAAGAGACATAGAAGATTCGATAAAAAAAAAAAATTTATTTAATACTGTCCTTGAAAAAAGTTTTTCAGATATATTGTCTTTATGTTCTTATCGATGAAAATCTATGAAAAATAATTTTGTTTTTTTTTAATCTTAGAAAACAAAGTGATATCTTTTTATGGATTTTGGTAGACACCAGCATCATCTGAAAAGAGGTAAAGGGGATATTTATTTGTGTTAGTTTATTTCCTGGTGCAATTAATTTAACAAAAAGGGAGTAGCTACATACTGCAAAATACCAAGAAATTTCCAGTATGCTTAAGCCCATAAGTTTTGCAATCTTATATGATATCATATGTTAGCAGCGCCTTTACGGACAGCTATGCTAATAGATTTTGTTCCTTTTTGCAGAGTCTCGATATTGCAACCAATCGGAGTTATTCAATGAAGACAACAGTCGTTTTTGTCATTGGCGCTGTAAAATTCTGAGAAATCGATCTAAAAGACATTGGTGAAGCTAATATATTTCAAATTAAATTGACTGAGCTTATTTAAAAGTTTTTTTTGGTTTCATAATAGTTATTCAATCCAGAAAGTTTACCGAGTAATAATATTGGAGTGTAATTGCAATGTGTCAATAATGGAATCCAATGATAAACGAATGATTAATGACATAGAGGTAAACATTTGAATCCGATAAGTCGAATTAGTGTGGAATTAGTTCGGTTATAGAATGATAGAGATAAAGGTGTATGCGTAATAGTCAAAAAATATTTGTTTTTTTTGGAGGTATATAATAGTTTTTATGTTTTTCAACTTATTGTCTCATTGAAAAAAAAAAGATGTTTTCTATAATATTATATTTCATTAATTCTTATTTGTACTTCATCCCAAAACCACCTCAAACTTTTAGCCACTTTTAAATTGCTTGTTTTATGTCAGTTTCATGGCATTAGCAATATTTTCCTAAATTAGATTTCTGATTTTAAGCAGCTTTTTCTTGATATCAATTCTTGTTTTAAGTAATTACTTGCTTGATTTGAATTTATTTTGAGTAATTATTTCTTAACAAGAATTCTCATTTAGAAAAGAGTTCTAGACATTTGGACACATAACTTTTTCCTCAAAACGAGTAAAATGTGGCTTGGAATGAGAAATTTATTTCTTATAATAAGAATTGACTTTTTGCAGTGATGAGTGAGTTACATATAGGTTATTGTTTCCTGAAAAAGCCTGAAATGAATGGCTATAACAAGGCTGCTCCCAACAATGACATTACAGTAGGTTATTATTTCCCTTTGCAAATTAGATTGTTCTTTCCACATAAATATTTTGAAGCTAGTACTGAAGTAGTTGTTATCTGATTTTCTCTCTTAATAGTATTGCACCAAACAGAGTGGGAGAAATCCTGTACGTCAGTACGTATGTACTCATCTGACACAAAAACGTACAACAATATAATAAAAGATGTACGTCAACGTACTTCCGATTACCCAAAGCTCTGTACTTTCAATTTCTATTATACTACCATATTAATCTCTAGTATAAGTAAATTATCTAAATATTAATATGTGTAACATGCTCTTAAATCTACTAACATATATATAAACTTGAACAAAATATCCTTACTTGAAATTTTAAAGCCTTGTACATAAACGTACAGTTTTCAAATTGATTTCTCCCACCCTGCAAAAGCAACTTACAAATGAGGTAATACCCAAACCAGTTTTAATAAAAGAATGGACTGCAATTTATATAAAGGGTAAGCTGATGGAAAACGACAGAGATGTTTCTTGCCACATTTCCGAACTGTCTGAATAAAACAATTTGCAAAGATTTCTGGCAACATGAATAATTAAAAGCAACGGTTAAAATAGTCCATAAGAAAGAAAAAACATTTTACTATAACAAAACTTTATGTTATTATAGAAGGAAATTGAAGGAAAGATAAATAAAAAAAATAATCAAAAAAAAGAATAGTCCAAAATTTGAAAATAGTGCCTATGCTACACTTCTCAAAAAGACAATATCTAATGCTTGCATGCCCATAAAAACATGTCCATTAATGTTTATAAAAAAGTGCAAAGAAGACTGGCTATCAAATTGTAGTCCTGCATTTATATGAAAACACATTGTATAATGACAAAACTCAATTAGAGTCAGAATCATACATACAAAAAAAGTTATATCTACATTTTAAAACTATAATTTTGCTTGTGAAAATTATTAAATACTAATGCTGACAGAAACTAGAGAAATTTAATCTTACTTCCAGATGACCTTTTTGGCAAGCCACTAATAACGGACTCAAGTTATTGAAGGTCTTCTCTACATCAGCTCCAAAATCAACCAACGGTTTAATAAGCTCCGCATGTCCCATCTGGCAAGCCAGATACAAGTAGTCACCAGGCTTATACTTGCCATATTTGGTTTTATGGATGTGAACCACATCACCTTTTATAAGTCTATCCGAGGCTTTGTTGGAATAAGTCAACTGATAAAATTGATTCAGATCACCACCTTGACATGCTTTCACAAATTCCAAGTGAAGATCTGTAAAGAAGGAAAATCATAAGGAAAAAAATGACATACTGCAATATATACCAGAGCTGCAAATAACGGTCTGTGGTCAGTAATTACCGATCATCTGGACTTGTTCCTGACAGTAAAATTTTTAAATTAATGTATTTTTCTATCGAGTTGAACGTTAGGATGTAGCATGAATCTTAGTTTTATTAATATAGGAAAAAAAGGAGCATTGCATTATGTTTTTTTAGATCTTAGATCAATATTGTGCTTTTTCATATTTTAAATGCTTTATCTAATTATTTTTTTTAAAAAAAACAGAGTCACGAAAAACTCTTCATTCAAACATTCAACATTATTCATTTATCACGTAGATTTGCTCTGAAACTACCGACCATTTGGAAAATTCTTATTTGCAGCACTGTATACATATCTTAACTCGAAAATATCTGTGTCAAGGATATTGTTTAACACATTCACTGCCGAGCAGATTTATTGAAACCGTCTGAAGACTGCCGATGACAAGACAACTCGTCATTAAAATTTTTCTTCAAACTGCCAATGATGAGATAACTCGTCATCTGATTAGGTCAGTTAGATTTATCAATATCTTTGATTGCAACAATTTTAAGATCATAATATTGTTTAATCTAACATCTAGAAGAATTAAACCTCTGTTTCTGCTATATCTAAAGATCTCATGACTTTTGTGAACTCCGGAAATATGTCCTGAAGTCTGTCCTACAGATAAAAATACTTTGACTAAAAACAGCAGGCTCTGAAATTATTGTCTGACCTCTACCGGACATTACCAGTCAGAAATCTTTACTCCATTTTTCAATGGGAAGCTATACTGCAAAATATGTCAGGTACAGCATCTTTTTAGCCTGACATACTGCATTTTCTGCTGGACATTGTCCGGTGTCTGGCAGTTATTTCAGGGCTTGTACAGTGAAAAAAACTCTCATTTAACACAAAAAACCTTTTACAAACTATTATTGTCTTTCAAAAATCTACTTTCAATGTTCAAATTACTGCCAGTCCATGACAAGTTAACTCGTCATTTCTGTAAATTCCCATTCCTACTGCCGATGACGAGTGAACTTGTCATGCATTTTTATTTGATAATTCTGTAGAGTATCTATCATAATGTTGTCCCTATTTGGTAATATACTAAAATAAAATGCTAAAGATGTGTTACTATGGGCTGGCATTCTAGAAATGATAGCTGAACTCAGAGTAGGCACACAGGTAATCACCCGCCATGACGAGTTATCTCGTCATCGGCAGTGAACGTGTTAACAAGTGATAAGAAATAATTTTTTCAGTGAAAAATTCATTTAGTGTAAAAATCTTCAAAACTTTACAGGGTGTAAACTAAGTTTTTGTTTTCAGCGTTTTTGCTTTTTCCCAAATTGAACGAATAGAAAAATAATTCACAATAACCAATCAAACTTCACAAAACCTTCTTTGAAATTAAGGGTTTTTCAAAACAGCATTTTTAAAGGAAGCTACAAAAAAAAATGACCTAAACTTGCCATAATTTCAGGATAGCATTTACCATAGTGATTATTGCATGCCATTGCTAATTTCACAGGTTATTCACTGTAAAACAGCGAAATAAAATATAAGTCTCTAAGCAAAATTAAAACTCTTTATCATAGATGGTAATTTAGTGCTTTACAATGTTTTTCAAAAAATGTGATGTATATACTCAAACCAAGCATAAGATTTATACAACTTCTCAATAAAGTTTGAAAATTGCCGAAACTTGATGAACGATTCACACACTGCTTTATAATTTGATATTGACCGACACAAATGTTTTTCTGAGAATACTAAAGAAACGAAAATAACAGCTCAAAAATTTATTAGAACAGCGTGAGAACCCATAAGTCTTTGAAAAAATTCGTAACAAAACAAACAACTTACCATCTAATGACAAAGCCATTGGATATACCACAGTCGATGAGTTTTACTAAACATTATTTCTCTACTTGATATTGGAAAATAATGGGAAAATATTAAAAGAAAAAATGTTAGATCTCCAAAAAAAACAAGATAGTAAAGGAAAAATGGCTATTTAATTCAACAGATGCATCATTTTTCTTCAAATGAAGGAAGCACCACTTTAACTTGCAAGCTAATCTCACAATGCTTGTCTTAAAAGGGATTGCAAATCAATAAATTCAAATGAAAGAGTATCAAATGTTTGACATTATTTAATTTTAGACAACCACAATACAGGGGATTCAAATATCAAATTTTTTCAAAAAGGTAAGAAATATATCCATATCTGTAGAGAAACTGATGATGAACGAAGTCCCCAAATTTCAAAAATTTCATTATGTTATCAACTGTATGGAAAAAATACCCCAATCATGAATTCTTAATATTTCAAGCAGCAGTGACGTTTCAAAAGCTTTAACGAAATGTTTTGCTTTTGGTAGAATTGAGCATGACCCAAAGCCAAACTGAATTGAAAAATTTTTGATTTGTTTGCAAATAATTTTTTGCTGCAAGATAAATTAAATTATTTTAAAAAATCTTTTTTTCGACGACATCTCAACTGTACTATGAAATTTTCTATGCCTGTGTTATCTAAACATCATGTCCATTTTTTTATATAAACTTATATTTCCACCTTTTCATCCAAAAATACGAGACCAAAGCTTCCTTAATTGGCAAACTGTGATAGTTCAAACCTCAAATTAGAGACATAAAGATTTATAACAGGGCCAAAAGAGAATGACTACATACAACAATTACCATATTTCTGTATTTATAAATAAATTTTACACAAGCACTTCATCTGAATTTATGAAAAATATTTTGGGTTAACAACTGAATCTAGATATGCAATACGTAAATAGCTAATGACATAATCTTTCCACAAAGATATAAGAAGCGCCACCAATACAATAAAGTACTTAACTAAAGGTCAATAAATTATATGCATGTTGCCAACCACTCTATGCTAAAATTTAAATGACACCACCTTTGGTTTGAAGTATACCAGGCCTGCACATGCAAAGAATATAATGCCGATTTCATATTAAATTTCTGCGAAAAAAAAGAGAAGTTGAGCCATCATCTTTTTCAAAAATATTTTAAGATGTTATGTTGGCTTCATTGCTCAAAATCACCACACATTTTATATTAATTATGTAAAAAAAAAGAGAAACACATTGACTCAAAAACATAATAATATCCAAAAACTGGTCTATAAATATTGAAAATAACAATAGTCAGTCACCATTAGATCACACTCTATAGCGTGATAAAGAAAAAAAAATCTAACTTGGAGCCCTCCAAATATCGAATTGGCAAAATTGACAAGGTCAATATATTAAGAGTTCCTGAACATGAATATGTTTTACGTTGAAAAGCCACATATAATAGTTCTCTGAAAAAGATCTAAAATATTTATTAAAAAATTGAAAAATTCCCACAGATTCTTACTGCTCTGTCACCACAGTATATACCGTATTTCCTCAAGTAAGCGACACAACGCTTATTAAATTCTCATTTTTTAGGCATGGCGCTTATTGGATGGCGGCGCTAATAAGAGAGCAGCACTTATTTCATAGTTTGACATTTCAGTTTTTGAAGGTTTTGGGTAAGAACGATTAAAAATTAAAAGCATAAAAAAGATGATAAAAATCATATTTTTACAGTAGTTTTCTGTAAAAAGGACATCATAATACATTAAGATTGCTTTCTAAGATTATCAATCAAGATGAAGAAAAATTGAGATGAAGATTGTCACTTTCAATGATTATTTAAAAAGCACCGCTTTACAGATGCATCGCTTAGGTGGCGCTTAATAGAGGATGGCGCTTATTATGAATTTCAAGGTATAGGTGCAGCACTAATTACAGGAAGGCACTAAATAGTATATTGCAGGCCCTAAAATAATTTTTCCATGTCTTCCAGACATTTTGCTGGCTATCAACCTATTTACTATTTTTTAAGTGAAACTAAACCATAAGGCCATAAGGCCCATCTTCTCTGCCTGATATTTAGCATTCCGACAGTTTTTTCAGGGTTTGTATTTAATCAAAAAATAGGCCAGGTAAATTTCCATAGTCACTGCAACCATTATCAAAGTAACTTCAAGTTGCCTCACTAAAATATAGCAAAAAATTAAACAACATAATGAGATACACGTAACTTATAAAAATTAAATAACAACTGACTAAAGTTCAACGATGGATAAAATAAAGATATCAAATAAAA
>JANSTP010309250.1:0-17070 GCA_025330745.1 Cladonema radiatum | reverse complement strand
GTAATAGGCCAGCTAAATTTATGCCTGCAAAAATAAATCATAAAGGAGTCCTCTGTTCTTTCAACTTTCATAACTTTAAAGTCTCTATAACATTCACAACTTTGAGGAATTGTATAATGAAAAAAAAATTATTTTGATTTTTTTATACTTGGTTGTCTTTACCAAATTGAGTTACTGACCCATTATCACAAAAATGAGTTTTACGTTCGGCCACGGAAAAAATAAAATTAAAAAATGATTTTTGTTTACTTTTTCAATTGCATGCTGGTTAGAAATGCTCCTTTAAGTTTACTATTGATTCTGATTAATTGAAACAAGGAAATGCTCTGGAAATCATTTTTCAAATTTATCCCGTTGGATACATATTCTTTCAAAATCTATATTTAGCGGATCATTATTATCTCAGTAATGTGCAGAAAACTCTGTTCGTTGTATCCCCATCATTCTATCTCCAATATGCTCACAAAACGCCAACTATTGGTAGCACTATTGACGTTAACATGTTAAATTTTTAATAGTGATTGACTAGTGTTCACTTTTATCAGTAATGTATCTAAAAAAGTTGAATTACAAACGTTTTTTTTATGTTAAAGTCATATCAAAATGATTTAAGTGCGTTTGTCCGAAGTCACCCCAGGTGTCCGAAGTCACCCCGTTTGACGGAAAATGTCAAAAACAATCCACCAATCAACATGAAATTAAATTAAATATTATCGGATAATTTTCAATGTTCGATTTAAACCATTACTGGCTGTAAAATCATAATAAACGCAATTTTTACACGAGAACTTGTTTGATATGCCAGATTTGATTTGATTTGTCCTACATGAGACCAATCTTTTTAAAACTGCAAGTGATCCAGCAACAAAAAGAGAAGTTGATTAGCATGTCACATTTATTATCAAGTTATTATTGCCGATTTGTCAAATTTTTTGAAAGTTTTGGTAAGACCACCAAACCTTCACAGGGTTAACGAAGCATCTCGTAGGGTTGATGCATATATAAATTTTCAATTAGAATATTTCCAAATACTTATTAAATGCTTCAAAATCAAAACCCAAAATTAAAATTCTTTTTGCAGAGAAGAACAAATAATCTATTAATTTTTCTCGGGAGGGTATCGAAAACTTGTTGAGGAAGACAATTCCCCCCTTCCCCCTCATGTCCAGTCCTGACGATGGTTCCGAGAGAAACTACTGCTTCATATTTTCAAACTCTGAAAAAGACAAGTAGTTTTTCAGTTTCCATTCAATAATTTACAGGATTCGATATGGTCTTGGGAATTGGTAACATTCGTGGAATCAGGAAACTTGAAAATGGGCAGTTTTACATCCCGCCTGATACAATCAAGATAAGAGGGTTGTTAGGTATCAACCCGAAAGCATGGTTCCTGTCATATTTCAAATTGCAAAGTCTATCTCCATTGACAATTGGAACCCTTGAAGATGTCTTTCATATGGATGTTTTACCGGAGGGCATTCGAAAGTACGGCTTTCCAAGGGGTGTCAATATAGAATATGCACCCACTAGTAAGAATTTAAATATTAATTTTGATTTGTTTGATGTTTCTTTTTCAAAAAGCTAACTTGTAACACTATTCAAGATACACTATTTTTGACGAGGAGTAATATGGGATGAGCTCTTGTTGGGAGATCGTTAGCCTGAAAATGTACATTAAAGGTACATTGAAAATTTGTGAATGAATGAAATTTCTCTGTTTTTGTTTTTTGCAAAGATCAGGTGGTATCTCACTAAGTGAAAGGAAATTCTTTGAACAAAAGTTCATAATATGCTTTAAAACTCAAATTATTGTCAAATGATTAATTATAACTTTCTTTTGAGAATGCATCCATTAATAAATGCAATAAGAAACACGAATATCAGAACATATCTTATAATATCTTCAAAAAGTATTAGACAAAAACTATGAAGTTCTTTCGTCCCCTTATCCTGAATAAAGTCTAAACTTTCTTTTGTTTTAGATATCGAGGGTTTAAATTATGGTGAAAAGATCAGCCAAGGATTTCGTTTCAAAGGAAGATTTGTACTGCTAGCATGGTCAGGATATGCCAACATAAATCTTGATATTGATAATTTGTTGCTCCACGCTGATATAATAATGGAACCAATCAGGTGGTTCTGGGGTGCCATTGAAATTTTAGACGCAAATACCGAAAATGGACCCCATATTAATCTGAGAATAAGCACGGTAATGAATTTATTGCAAAGCTAAATTGGTAATTGTTGGTATTTTACTATCTGGTATCTGAGTCTTTATGGTTTGTAGAAGCAATGCTGTATTTTCATTTAAATGTTCTCGAATAATAAAACTTCTTAAACTCTTTAATCTGAAGAAAACCTCCCCATGCCATTAAACTCATATTGAACTGAAAATAATAAAACTAACAAACTACAACATATACAACAAATTGTTCTTGTAAAGCACAGTTCAAATAAATTACTATATTTTAACTATACTCTATAATGAAAGGCATATGTAATTATTATGTGTGTCATCAAAACTTACTGTTATTAAACATTCCTTAAAGCAAGGAAGTTCTTAAAGTAACATCACTAGCAGCCTGAATGAAATCATCAACCATATCAACAATTTTTACAATAATCTAATAAATAACCAATTTGAAATGGGTTAAAAATATTTGTAAATCTTGGTGAGAGTGGGAAGATTGTAAGGTGTAGCTATGCTGGTTACATTTACTAGGCTTTTCCCAATTTGACAATTAATTTCTTTCTGTATAGGAATTTTCGACAGCTTTATTTGATTAGAAAACAAACTGAGTAAACAAAAATAATCAGATCTTTAATCTTTCTAGCTAGCTACCTACAAAACTAAATTCTTTCAACATCTCAACTTACTTTTTTAAGATTTTTCAAAACTCTGCTGCAAAATTTTATTTACCTGGAAAAATAGCTAGTTAAATTGAAAACATAAAAAATGTCATGTCGCAGAAAACAGACAGCTTTCCCACTGATTCGAAGCGCATTATTTTTTTATGACGCAAATTTAGTTAAAAAAAGATTATGAAAGTCCCAAGAGGCCCTTGACTCGAATACACAGCAAGAAACCATTACAAGCTAATAGAAAAAAGAAAAAACGTTTAAAAACACCCCAGAGAACTCTACTGAAAAGTCCTTCTACTTTTCACCCTTTTGACAAAATCTGTAAAGCAATAAACTCTGAAAGCATAATAAAGTGCAATAATCCTTAAAAAATGCCTGAGAAAAAACGAGAACATACTCTGCCATGCCACGAGGCGAGCAAGATTAATTGAATTTTCAGTTTAAAACTCCATGATTCAAAATGTCATAAGCTTTGTATCGGGTTCTAAATATCACAAAATAGAGGCGAACTGCCGTTCACATACTGTTGAAATTTTTACCGAGTTCCGAACTTTGTGATTGGTACATTAAGAAAAAATTGAAGAAAGAAAGATATCGGTCACTTTTCGTGAGAGAACCACTTTTTGTGAGAGAATTAAGACCAATTAGGGTATGCCTAAACCAGGCTGATAAAATATTAGGAATAAGGTTTTTATATTTCAAAAGCCATGAAGAGATCTCGTAAAGGAAAGGGCTAACAACAACAAAGTGATACTGTAATCTAGGGAAACATCAAAGAGATACTTCTTGTTAAAAACTTTTATCGAAGAACATGCAATACAAATAGTTAGTCTTTCTTGACTTACAAGCATTTCTGAGGAAAACTATTTAACTAAATGCTTCTTGTTGTTACAGAGGGAATTCAATGGTGATATCAGTGGTCGAATCAAGATCTTTGGATATGAAGTAACAGCAACAGATCTTGTATTCAACGAACAAGGAATCATGTTTCAACAGCGTTTCTTTAATACGTTTTATGTTGGGTTCGAGATTTATTATGGCTTATCACCACCTTCGGGAAGGGTAAATCTGTTACAAATTTCATTGAATTTTCTACTCCTTGATATATTTGGGGAGGATGACCCCTTCGATGATCAGACTAATACTTGAATGAAGCTTTCAATTTTGTTTTTAGGGTCTTGAGTATGAATAGCATTTGTCTTTTAAGTGAAAATGTACACAATTTTTTTCTTTTACTTTTGTGGTGTACTTATCTCTATTAGCGATTTTTTCTCGAAAATTTTCATCCATAACTTTTTGGGTCTTTTCCATGTTTAAAGTATTACGGCATTAAAAGCCGAAAAGGTCGTTCATATGTTATTCTGCAACATCAAAATTTTTAAAATCATTCAAAACACGGTTCCCGAATCCGAGTTTTCTTTGGTTGACGTAAGTATTAAATAAAAAAATTAAACTCAATAGCAAACAATTGATTTTTGCAATCGATTTTTTAATTACGTCAGATCGATTTCAGGTTTTTCGTTGCTACGAGTTTGCTATGTAAGTGTGGAACTCCAAAATTCAAACCATTTAAATTGACTTAAGTGAAATTGAGGTTTCCGAAAGAAAAAGAAGGGTTAACACATCCTAATGTAAGTTGTAACTATGTGTATTATTATTACAAATAGAAACTTTTTCTAAAAAATACTGGGAACAGCAAAGAAACGTTATACAAAGAGCCCCATAGGGATTTACGAAAACAAATGTAGTGGAGCAGATGTCATCGTTCTATTTAAGAACGGTTTGTTTGGAGCCATTAACAAACTTTCTTTGATTTTCAAACAAAAGGTGTTACTTTCATTGGCAATGATTGTAAAATCGTCATATGATGGTTATGATGACTTTCGGACACGTGGTCCGACACTGCAGTTACTTGATGAACAACGAGACGAGCAGGCAGGGGAGAAATACCAAGATTTTCAGCAGCTCTTACTTTTAAATGGCGGGTCGTTGCCAATATAAGTAGCATTGCAGCTACTTCACAAAAAATTATAAACAAGACCAGAGCGCATTAGAGGTCTGATACCATCTTTAAATCTCAATACATCTGACAGCCTCTTTGATATCCGCAATATGACATTTAGTTTGACGCATGGCAACATTTTACGAAAAAGCTATGTAGATGATATAAATGATATGTAGATGCTATCTTCTTGCTTTTTTCCTCTGAAAGTGACGTTGAAATATTTAATAACTCTATGAATTCCTAACATCCTAAAATAAAATTTACAAACAAGAAATAAATTGATTCAAACTTACCATTCCTTGATGTCTAAGTCAGTCGTGACAACAACACCTTTACAACATCAGTTTACAGGAAACCTTCCTTTTTTTTCTTTTTTTTTTTTCTTTTTTTCTTTCTTTCTTCTTTCGTCTTCTCCTTTTAAGATTTTACTTTTTAGGGACCACAATGGAAATCAGGTCTTTTTGCACTTGTTCTGTGTCATCCCTGTCACCAAACTCTTGAGCATTTTCTTGTTGTGTACTTATAATACTGCTTTTATATTTTCTTGTCATTTTTTATACTGTGTTTATATAAAATTGTAATTTTTAATATTTCTTCTTAGTGACAAAATACAACTAAATAGTTTTGTATGGCATAGCTATAAAAACAGCCTTATTCAATCTATATTTTTTCGTTGCTGGACCATCACTTCTGATTATCAAAGTTTCACCTTGAAGTCGATAAACTTAAACCAATTCTCTTTCGAAATGCTTTTCCATTCAAAGTATTGGACAATTGTATAAGACATTTTCTGAAAAAGAAACTCGACATACCCAGTGAACCGGTCCAAACAGTTGAAAAGAAAGAAATGCTTGTGGTTTTGCCTTTCCTTGAGAAGAATTCTCTAGAAACTAGTACTCGTCGTAAAATGTTACCATGCGTCAAACTTAATGTCAAATTTCCGACATCAAAGAGAATATCAGATGTATTCAGATTTAAAGATGATATCAGACTTCTAATGCGCTCTGATCTTGTTAATTTTTTGTGTAGTAGCTACAATGCTATATTGAAAAAACGACCTGCCATTTAAAAGTAAGAGCTGCTGAACATCTTAGTATTTCTCCCCTGCCTACTCGTCTCGTTGTTCATCAAGTAACTGCAGTGTCGGACCGCGTGTTCGAAAGTCATCATACACCATAATATGACGATTTTACAATCATTGCCAATGAAAGTAACAACTTTTGTTTGAAAATCAAAGAAAGTTTGTTAATGGCTCCAAACAAACCGTTTTTAAATAGAACGATGACGTCTGCTCCACTATATTTGTTTTTGTAAATCCCTATGGGGCTCTTTGTATAACAATTATTTTGCTGTTCCCAGTATTTTTTAGAAAAAATTTGTAGATGTAATAATAATCTACATAGATGACATGACTATGCCTCGAGTGAGGAGTGACAGCTTGTCAAAAATTTAGTCCTTATTTATAACTCCTCAATTTTGTTGTTAAGACTATATTTGTTATCATTCCCAAGTTGTAACTAACTAAAACATCAATGTCTTTTTTGGACGCCTGCTCTCTAGTAAACAGCACTTTCAAGAAGTTTTTCCCTACATTAACTATAATTAACCAATCTGTTAACAGCTAGTTCCTTGGTTAGTCTCAATAAAAGCTAGCAAAGAATGTCCTTTTTTTGCTCTTCTAGCTTCCAGCTGCAAAATTAGTTTCTTTAAAAGAAAACATTACCTCTCAAACCAAGAAAGTTAGAAGTTAGTTGCTTGAGCTGTGGAACTGTACTCTTTACCAGGAAAATAAGTATTGATATTTCATGGCGTTGATTTATTTTTTTATTATAAGGCTATACCTATTTTCGTTCAGTTCACATTTGGTATACAAAACGTTTCGCTGCAAGAATTTTTGATTGACATTTTGAGTACGCTCATTGATACGCTTTTCGGAAAAGTGTCAAGAAGCAGAGAAAGGGAACAGCAGTTAAGAAGAGAAAGGGATCGTTTTTGGAATGAAGCAAGAGCATTTAAAAACAGAATAGACAGAGAAATTGATGCGGCCCAGGGAAGCACCTTGATGACAATTTTAAGTGTAAGTAATGATTTTTATACATATAGGAAGTTATAATTGTAAGAAATATATTTTAGCAGGAATTTCTTTAAAATTTCCTGAAAATTGATCAATATCTTTATTGTTTATGTTACTTTTTGTTAATTTCAGATCTTTAATCCGGCCGTAGCTGCGGTAAGTTTAGGAGTTGATGCATTACAAGCTCTCACTGATTTTGCTTTGGATTTGGGTCAATTTATTCATCGCACCATAACCTGGATGGATAATTTACTTAGCAGAATTGGTGAGAGAATCAAATATGAACTGACTAGATTCATTCGTGAAAACTTCCAAATTGATGTCAAGTAATGTTTTTTGTTAACTTTTGTTTTGGCTAGATTTTATATTTTAAGGCCATATTCTTGTTGAGCCGTTACCCTCTTTATTATCTGACAAAATGTTAATCGATAACTTCTGTGACCACCAATTTGACTATTACCCAATTGAACATCAAGAAAATAGATGTTAATAGTAGTTAACAGATAAGAAAATGATGTTGGAATGAGAAAGATTAACTCATAGATTTATTTTAACCCAAATTCAGTATAAAAAACAGGGGCAAACAAAAGGAAGGATAGAGTTGCTTCGTGAAAACCAAAAAACCAGAAAAAGAGAAAACCAAATTTTGAAAAAAAATGTGAGGGGTTCTTTAGTGTATAAAAATGGGAATAAACTGTAGAAAATTAATTATTAGTCTTTTTAACGACAATTTCCTCCTTTTAGCAAAGCTGAAGTAAAAGGGAATTTCAATGGTTTTTCAACTGCTGGCATGCGAATTGAACTTGACATCGACTACAGATTGGGACCATTTTCAGGGCATTGTTGTAATACAATAACATTTGGAGAAGATGATGAAGGGTGGAGAGATATTGGTCGAGAATATTTTTATGATAGGACTGGTGGCAAGATTAAATATGAATCTGGTTATGAAGGTAAACAAGAGCACCTAGAATTTCAAAAACTTCAGTGTCTGAGTTCGAATTCCAAATCTTAAACATTCGTAAATAATGCCAACATTCCTCTCTGACAAGCCATGTTTATCATTAGTTTTCTTTCATTTCTTCAAAATTGATTTTATTTTAGAAAAAACACGGATTTTCGACATAGTACAACTATTTGTAAACAATTTTGTAGCAGAAACAGTATAACTGTTTTAATACTTGATATTTGAAAAATTACAAGTTTCCAAATGGGGTTAGTTCGATTAGATGGAATTGTGATTAATTTTGGACTGACTAATGTTTATAAAACGCGCTAATGTAACTAAGGCTAATTAAGGCATAAAAAACCAAAAAAACTATAGGAAAAACAATTATAGGAACCTGTAATTGTTGTTTTGTTTTCATACACAACAACTATCCTTGAAGATGTGAATGAAAGGAGCAAAATACTAGTATGATGTTACCACCCCAGAAATAAACGCTACCAGTTTTCTGACACAACATCCAATGGAAGCTGTATATTCTGCTGAATATATTAGCTGAAGTGTTGAATAAGGAATTCAGTCATAGGAATCCAAGGTCAGAAAAACTCTAATAAAGATTTCATCAAATGAAAAAGATAGGAAAGGATTTTTTCATAAGCAATACTAGGGTCAAATAAACGTTTTAAAGAAAAAACTAAGCAAGACCCTGAGCCTCAGATCTCTAAGGAAGAGTGATAAAAATGAAGAATTAAGGAATTAAGAGCATTAATAAAATTATCTTTTATAACCCCATTTGGTTACGCATCTACATTCAGAACATCAATTGTTATGAATCAACACAATTAGAGTTAAGCAATACACAAATGAAACTCTTGCGTTACTATTTTGGTAAAAAGAAAAAAAAAGAAAAACGAAAAAATGCTAAGATCAAACGACATGCCCAACATCTTCAACATCGCTAAATCAGAAGCAACACCGAGTCTTAACTGGAAAAAAAGGCGTTGCTTATGCATATTTGATAATGATAATTTGATACTTCATAATAAAAGAAGTAATTAAATTTTCAACAACTTAGCATAAATTAACTAAGCATCGATTTTATGAAAACGCCATTTCCAAATTTTTTGTGTTGTTAGAAAACTAGCCAGACAGAATAGAATGTTATACTTTTAGTCAAAACTGGATAAATATGTGTTTCAGGGATATATACATTCCTATATGAAACTGTCTAGATCATGAAATTAGGCCAAAAAATATTGACAAGCTACTGTAAGATCATCTTTTTTATTGCAAAGTAAAGTTAGACTGGTAGAATAACGTATTTGTTTCAATTTCCAAACCAAATCAGCACATGTAAGTAGTAATAGATATAAAAATTTATTCTTTCCTATGCAAACAGTTGTTTAGAAGATTTCATATTTTTGAAGCTATGAATCTCCAAAAATTTATTTTGACTTCAAAAAATGATTTTCCAGCGGATTTTCAATGTATTGGTCTTGCTTTTATTATCTAGACGGTTTCATACAGGGTTTTATATATTCCTTAAACAAAGTTGTATCCAGTTGTTGACTAAAGGCAACATTCTTATCGACCTTGCAAGTTTTCTGCAACAAGTCAAATTGGATATTGGTATTTTGGATATGAATACAAATGACGTTTTAAAAATATTTCAATAAATTTTCCAATCCACTCAGAAATGACTAAGAAACTTGTAGCTTATGGTTCTCTCAGCTTTTCGACCCTATTTTGATATTTAAAGTGTCCCAACTTGAGAAGAAAAAAATCTTGGTGTGCGCTGGTAACAGGGCCGGCGCAAAAAAGGCCAATATAAAGAGGGTCAAAAATATTGTTATTTTTACAAAAAGTTACATTGATTTCCGGCTTAGTTATGGATGGTGTAGACTTGAGTTTTTCTAATGTCACAAAAAGACGGTCATTAAAGAATTTAACTTTAACTTCAAGGAAAGACATATTCCTGACAAGTAAGGTTTGCACGGTTAGAATTTACGAAACTTATTTTTTGCAAAAACTCAATTCTCTTCCTACTTTGCGTAGTTTATTATGGCCTTTATAGTAGAAATAAATTTGTCCAGTATTTGTAAAAATACACAATAAAGCATGAAAAAGGAGCAAAATATCTCAAAGGTTTCGCTCTTTTCACCCTTCTCCAGGGGTGAAACTTGCGGCCCAAAATGGCGTTAGACAGAAAATCGTTGGCACAGTTAGGGTTGACGGTTAAAAGGGCCAATAGGGACCATATGTGAATTATATGGAAACTTTCTGTAAAATTGAAAGTATAATTTTACAGAGAATAAATAAATTTATCTAAAAAGTCAAATGGAATCCAATCTTTTTAGGTGTTGAAACACACATAACCGACACTGAGGATGAGCTAACTAACGGAGAAGAACGCTTCGAAAGGGAGTTTGATAACTTGCATAGAATGGAGAGAGAACATTAGCATAGTAAGTACATATTTGTCAACACATTTAAAATAACTATAACAGAAGACTGCCTAAACTTTTACTTACAAAGAAACCTTAGTAGAGTCACGCAAAACAGGAGAGCGGTGTCATAAAATAGAGAAGTGGCAAGATGTATCTTCGTGGAAGACAAAGGTGGAAGAAAAAGAATCGT
The DNA here is from genome assembly GCA_025330745.1 of Cladonema radiatum. Lineage (NCBI taxonomy): Eukaryota > Metazoa > Cnidaria > Hydrozoa > Anthoathecata > Cladonematidae > Cladonema > Cladonema radiatum. Next base: position 6,546 of record JANSTP010309250.1, on the reverse strand, counting down.
TCAAGTTTTTAAAATGTTTTCACTCTTGAAACTCTTATTTCAATTATATGTGATTGATATATTCACTAGCTATTGCACCATGGACATAACGAGAAAAATCACGTCTTAAATCACGTGTTAAACGTCTTAAATCTTCAAACTCTCGTTTCCCCTGCTAAACGTTGTTGCAAATTGTCCCCCTCAGTCCGATATACTTTTGTTCGTCGTTTCGATATTCCAACAAATTAATTGAAAAGCATCTCTATATTCTGATAATTGATGTGTCCTGTTCATTTTTACTACATATCCATATTCCGATATCTCATTATTCCAACCGTTTATATTTCGATAAGTTTTCTAGTTGAAATGGATGAATAATGTTGGCAAGTCAGCTAAAGGTTTTTGAAACAATGCTAGTCTGCCAAAAGTAAATAATTTTGGTAATTACGACAAGTATTGATACTCAGTGCTTTTACCAATCATCAGTCTTCATATACTTGTTGAACATCATAGACTTAACGACAGTGAAAGATATAGGTTGTGTAAAAAAAAAAAACAAGCATGGGTGATTTTTGAAATATCTGTACTGATATTGTATTTTGATTGCTGAAATTTTACAGTTTTAAACTATCATAATTCTATTTTCGATAAAACAAAACGTTACCTTGATAAGTCTTGAAAGTTAGAGTCAATGTTTAAAAATATGAATGAAATCGAAAAATACATAGAGCGTATACAAAATGACAAACTTGCTCGTCAAAGCTTGTCAAAAACCTCAAAGTCACATTGATAACGAAAGCGAGCAATTTGGTAGTCGCTGCAAACTGATTTTAAAAGTTAAATAGTGGTAGCATTGAGCATTTGGGTTAACTTGTTGCATTTCTTGCAGTAGATGGTTCAGCGTTTTAATATTCTGTATGCGCTCTGTGTATTTTTTGATTTAATTAAAACTTTCAAACTGTATCGATAGGCTCTCCTTTCCACGAATTATCATGGTTACGTTTAGTTATGTCGAATCAATAACTATTATAAATTTCGGCAATTAAAACGCAGTATTAGCGAAGATATTACAAAATTTATTCAAAATTCTAATATTTGGCAACACATGTTTAAGTAAAATTTTGTTGCCAGAATAATTTGCTAAATATATATCAGCCTTGGTCAGAATAACAAGACGTGGTAATGTACATGAAGAATTTCGGAAAAGAGATGAGCTGGAATTGAGAACATGATATACTAACTGTCAGAATAAAGAGATACATTGTAATTAAAGAGGCACTGTCATGGTTGGGATTTTCCTAGATTCCAACGGCATTAAGGCACTGGATATTAATAGCCAAAAGCTTTTTCTTAAAACTGTCTACTTTTATTTTTAGTCTAAAATAAATAAAGTCGTGAATGAAGAAAAAATTGCCGCTTTTCTATGATTGGTTTAAAAAACGAAAAGATTAAATTATGTAAATAATTTTTCAAGAAGAAAAAAATGTCATTCATTTTCGTCATCGTTCATATCATATTGCAAATAATTATATAAATAGACAGCTGTTGAGTAGTAAATTATGTTCACTCACAGAAGACAATTTGTTGTTTAAAACCAAACGAGCTATTTTTCAGGACAATAAGTAAAGATTTTCGGCATATAAAGTATCAGCCAGTGACTATCATTACCTGCTATACCTGATCAGTTGAAAAACCAAACCATGACAGTGCCTCTTTAATTTGTCGAAATATGAAAATGTCAAACTAAAGAGTTGTCAGACTTACAAGAAGACCACGCTTCAAAACTCATGTTTTACTATAGGTCAAGATTTTTGGCAAGGTCAAGATTGACTCATTGACTCAAGAAATTGTTTTTTATTTAAAGTAATATGACATTGAGATTTACATTTTTGATAATTCTTGTTCTAGCAAGTCAACCGGAGACCTCAAATGCACGTTCAGAAAGCAATATCGGAAATATGAATGGCAATCATAATTACTACGACATTACTCTGAGACATCATTCTATATTTTATTTGATCGGATCATATCATAAATTACAATCTTGTAAAACATATTTATTCTTAAAAAAGTATTGCATATTTTTCGCACTGAGTTTTCTTATTTAATTTCATCGTTTCCTATAATGGTTTTTCACAAGCGTTTGTCATCAGGGTAAAGTGATTATGCATTTTAAAAATATTTTTCAACGGCATGCAACTAAAAATGTAATAAATAAGGAACCCCCCATTTCTATTTATTTTTATTTTTTCTCGTGGGTGAACGTGAAATCCAATTTTTCATCAATACACGACAAAAACACTGTAAAATATAATTTTTAATGATTTTGATGTATGGAAATAAACAATGCTCATGAAAGTTGAGAGAGAAGTTTAAAAGAACAGGTATCTGTTTTAAAGATTTATTTTTTCATTGTTTGAATGTAAAATATCAATGGGTCTACCCATATTTAACTATCTCGCTTCTTACTCTATAAACAAAGAAGCCAAAAGCAGCATTAAAAATATTCGAGAAATGCATCTAGCTACATATCCTTACAATAATATGTGAAACACCTTGAATTGACATTGGCCACCGTCGAAATTTTAACAAGCATGTATCGGAGCCTTAACGAGAAGCTTCAGCTACATTAAACGCCTTTTAAAGGTTTGGTTCGGTCCTTTATTGCGACAAAAGAAAGCATTAATTGAGACATTAATAGCATCTATAAGGTTCAGATGATGTCTTTTGTACCTTAAATGACCATAACTTTGCTTTCTTTTAAGTCCCATCTTTTGAGTGCCGATTTTATAATTCAAAATAGCATAAATATGACTCATTTGAGAAGGTTACAAAAACATACTCTAATCCCCTTCAAAGAAAACAAAGAAATATGCAAAGAAACTTGGTGACTTTTCCTACAAACTAACTTTGAACATATTGGAGGAAAAAGGTTTTGACGCCCTTTCCAACCCATGGTAAGCCCATTTTTGGACCACTTCGAGCAAAAAATGTCAGGAATTTTTTGCAAAGCAATTACAATTAGTAAACATATGCAAAAACAGCATGTAAAATCGTTTTTTTGTTCTTGTGATATGGTCTATCAATAATAGACGTTTTTACCCTAACTTTTACCATTTTTGAGGATGTGTTTTGGAAAATGATGATGTCATCATACATTGATGACGTCAGCAACCCAAAATGGTACCAAAATCTACATAAAGAGTTGTTCTAACAATGTAATAAGTTTGATAGAAACTGGGAAAATAGTTTAGAAGATCGTAGGGGGAGGGTCGGAATCCACCCTCCCAACTCGATTAAGATCTCAAAAGCTCGACCTAAATAGGGTAAAAGTCAATATGCACTTTATATTCCATGATTTTTATTCAATGTTTTAACTGCCGTCATTATTGCGAATAAAAATGTCTGGAGTTATAGCCGAGAAATTTTGGAGCATATCCATTGATAAATTAATTATAAATATAGTTCTCCTTGGCACCAATGATATTTGTCATTATTTATCAATATAAACAATATACTTTTATTCAGCGTACATCGTTCAACAGTAATATTTGGGATGCTGGATACCAATTGAAGATAATCTATGTTTCTGAGTGTTTATATCTCTGAACGAAAAAACACAATTGTTCTTGGGGGAGGGGATTGGGGGAATAGTTCATACAAGACTTTCAGTTGTGGGTACAAATCACCTGTTAATAACTGCTAATAGAAGACTGATGAGAAATTCTACGGCATGCATATTAAGAGCACATTTAGGGGTTTCAAATAATCGATCACAATTTCAAAATCATGTGAACTATATAAGCATGGGAAACAATTCAAAATGAATTTGAGGTAGGCTAAATATAGTATTAATTGACTGGCAAAGTTTTATCAAATTAATAGGTTCTTACAGAGCTATGATGAAGGTATCATTGGAGCAATAAAAAATCTCATCGCGTCGCTAGGTTGGTATCTGTTAAGTTATGGTCATTGTATTCTCTATGCAGTTATCTATTTACATATTAATTTGTTTAGTTACTTGATTATGTATTTAGTTATTTTATTTACTTTGTTTATTTTATTATTAATTTATTTAGTAAATTATTTTTGTGTGTATATGTGTTTTTTATATGAGCTTCTTATATCAAGTTTATTTTTGATCTTATATAAGTATCTTACAATTAATGCTATTTTTTATCGTAAAAGTGGCAGATAAACGGTGGCGAAATAGGTGCAGTGAAGTGAAATTTATCTAAAAAGTAATACAGACACCCTTATTGTCTCATTGACCCGGTGAGAATGCTCTGGCTCACCGGGTAGGCCAAATTTTTATCCGACTCACCAGGAAGGTCAAATTCTTATAAAAACTTACCGGGAAGGAAGATTCCAGTAAAAACTCACCGGGAAAGCAAACAACTGATTTCTTTAGAAATAATTTTTTTTTTTCAATCACGATTAATATCTTAAGAAGAAAGTTGTTTTTTAGTTAGACACTTTAATTTATATAACTAAATTAACAATAATTTCTTTTGTTTTTATGAATATTTTATTAAAAGCATGTAATTTATTTTCAACTTGCTTTTAAAAATATTTTTAAAAATTTGAAACCCCACCGGGAAATCTAACTTTTTTTAAGGTTTCACCGGGAAACTCCAGTTAAAATGTTTTTCACCATGTTAAATAAAATGGTCACTGGGAAACCAAAAAGTAGGGTCAAATATGCCGGGGAAACTCACCGGGTAGGATCTCACCCCGGGGTGTATAAAGACAAAGTGATGGTGATTTGTGATGAGCTTGATTCGCACACGGTAGCCACTGGAAACAAGTTCATTAATACCACTTAACGAGATAATTAGGCAGATATTTTCGAAAACTTTAAAAAGGCTAATTGTAAAGGCTATTGTTGATGGAGTAAGGCCCTATAAAGAGAACTAAGAAAGCGCTAACGTTAAAATCAAACGAATATGAAAGGAAAAGAAACACAAGTTTAAAGATGCATTATTTCAATCTGTTAGGCAAAAATCTAAGAATGCCTGACAACTTAATGGACGTCATTCAAGGAAGATATGGCGTGGCTACTCCTGAGAAGGTAATAGACATCTTCTATGGAGAGCATTTCTTGACAAATAACTCACTGAATCGAAATGTAAGTTTTTTATTTTTATTTTTTTTTATGAAACTGCTTCCTTTAAGCCTTCTCTCCACCTATATTTTTGCAGCTGGATTGGCATTTTGACTTTCAATGAGATCAAGCTGATGTTGGAGATGGCAGTAGGCTCCATGTTTCTATTAAATATAAAGGTATTGCTGATGGCAGAATCCTGCTTGTAAAGAGTGAATTATATAAAACTGTGTAAACAAAAAATAAAACGGTTGTTTTAAAAGCTTTTTGTTAAGTTGTTCCTAAACCTGGTGCGTAGAAGGTCGGCAAAACCTATCTTGAGAATGCCGCAATACTTCGGGAGCTATTGTCTAATACTGATGTGTCCAGAAATTCATTATAACAACACTGTCTCAGTAGCTCAGTGAGGTGCCCAAACTCACCGGCCTGACAACTTTTTAAGAAAGTTGACCAGGATTTCTAAATCTGGAAAATTTTCCACCTAGCCCACACTTTAGAATGGCCGGCCGTGTAAAATTGGAAAATCTTTTTAGCGAACCTGGGTAGATTTTAGAGTAGTTTTGATCGGGCTGCCTGAAACTCCTACCTTTTGACCCAGTCAGGAATTTTTTGAATAAAAATTACTGGGATACCAAAATTGGGTCCAAATATACACCTGGTCAGATATAGAATCCACAAACATAGTTTATAAAGCTCAAGTTTGTACTAACGGTCATCTGAGAAAAAAGTTATATTTTAGACTATACAATTTGCTATTCACAAGTCATCTTTTAGCAACACAAAATAATCAAAGCAAACAGAGCTTTCAAAACATATTTGGGAACTAAAAAAAAGGCGAAAAAGAATTTTACTTTAACTTTGCCTATAGAAAGAGAATGCTCCAACTATAACCCTATAACAAAGACGTGCATGTGTAATTTAATTGAAAAGCACTTTATTTTCTGCTTTAAAAACAAAGAAAATCTGCTTAACAAAAGATCAGAACTGGTTTCTAAATGTAGATATAAAAAGAAGTTCATCTTAGACACATGTCATCTTTAGCACTTTTTCGGAAAGTGTTCAACTTATAGAGTTTAAAATGTTCAAAATCTTTGAAGATCAAAGATTTAATAATTTTATATTCGGCCTTTGCTGATGACACCTTTTTCTTTGTCAGAGATCTACAAAGTGCTGTCGAAATATTCAAAGCTTTTGATACGTTTTCCTTAGTTTCTGGTTTAAAAACAAACATAACTAGAGACTGCGGTGCAGGCGAACTTTCACGACATTCTTTTGAACATTATGAAAACTAGAGACAAATTGATAAATGACTTGAAAATTTCTGAAAACTAACTGGCTGCAAATATCTACCTCACGATCATAGTTATATGTTTGAGAAAAGACATCTCTAATACCACTAGTAATAACACTATGCCATTTTATTAGCTTGATGTTAGACATTGCATGTGAAAATTAACATCTCC
>JANSTP010309139.1:5516-17076 GCA_025330745.1 Cladonema radiatum | reverse complement strand
AAAAAAAATTCAACATAACATGTTTTATCGTACCAGTTATAGTCAAATGTTTCTATTTTTAGTAACAAAACTGTTTACATCAGCGTTCCATCTAACATTACTGCGTTTTCATAGCGATCCGAGAAAAATTTTTCCAGCTTGGATGGTGGATACAAATTGTTTCAGATCCATAAAAAATTTGCTTGGATCCGGGAAAATTTTAAATTTTCTCGGATCCACCGAGCAATCTGGGAAAATTTGCTCTAGTGTAAACGTAGTATTAAATTTGTGTTAGAAAAGCAAAAATTTATATCATTATTTTGAAATGCAAAAAGTAAATGTTAAAAAATACAGGGCATTTTTCTGAAAAGTTAGGGTGGCGTTTGATATCTAAATAGAAGGCATTGTATATTACTGTAGAAAACTGATTTGAGTTTTAGTCAAACTTTTTCCGTGAAAGGGTTAACAAGAGAAAAAATGGGGCAAGTCACCGTATGATATTCAGATATATTAAAAGCCTGGAAAAATAAAGAATAAAACCAACCTGCTTATTAAAATGAACTTCTACATCGGGTTCGGATATAGTTGGGTGATAAAGATTCCACAGATCTTTGCTGAATGGTGTAAACTAAATATTTTTAATACTCAATTTCAATTTACGCCTTGCTACTAGAAACACTGTGAAAGTTTTATCCTAATTTGAAAGAGAAAACAAAACTCCACAAAAAACATTTGTACTCACTAATGCTTTTTCTTCATCTGATATTGTAAAAAAATTCAACACAGTGAAATAATTTGTCAGTCTTGTTGTTCCTAACTGGTTTTTCCCTGCAAATAAATAAAAAATATACCATAATGACAAAATTAGTGCCCGGGGTGCTTATTTAAAAATTCAGGCTTTGGAAGGGGCGCATATTTGGCAGGAGCGGTTACTTAAGCAGAGGCGCTAATTAAATCTTCTCATCATGATAACGAAAATGTATGTTTATAGTTATATTTAGAGTAAATATTTGTGATAAAAATTGCTAAAAACATCCTTTAGTGATTGAGATTTACAGGTTCTTATCTTAAAGATGATAGCTACCATATGGTTTCGCTAACAATTTGAGAACATCAAATTTATTTGAGAAACATGGTAAATCGAAAGTGAAATTTGACGTTCTTTAAAGACGGGGGTCGTGTAGTATTAAAGTTAAAAATGGCTTTTCAAGTTAAAATAAGTGTTTTTAAACCAAATAAATTGTTCCAAAAATAGGATTAGGTTATCAAAGAAGGGTTAGGTCAAGATAATGAAGCCCAAAAATGTCCTCAAGATATTATTTTACTTTTTTTATTTTGATGTTCGCAAATTGTTAGAGAAACACCCTCCTACCACTAATATGCATATTATTTTGGGCTAATTTGAAATAAACACCCCTTCTAAATACTTCATAACGAAATAACCTTCCCCTTGTAATTCTAGAGGGGGCGGTAATTAGAGCAGGGGCGCTTATAGAAAAAAAGATGTTAAACAGGGGCACTTATTTAGGTAGGGGTGCTTATTTGGCAGAGGGCGCTAATTCTGTCATTTATGGTAGTCAAATAAACCAAAGCTTTTAAATAAAGACTTACAAAAAAACATATGTTGCTTACCACAATACTTTTTGAGGTCTTTCAATAAATTTAACAGGAAGAGATATATCTGAAAGAGACAAGCGAAAAGATTAATCAACAATGAATTGACATTCAAGTAGCAATTCTTTTATTAATCAAAAAGCCAAGACCAAGTTGTAATTCTCTTCCACAAGATAAATTTTATATTTATTTAATAAGTTGTAATTAACTGTACTTAAAAACTATATTATGTATTAAGAAAGTTATAACAGACTGCATTGTCAGAAACAATTGTTTTGATGGTAAAACAGGGTGCACAAAACACTAAACTTTTAGATCTATTTTGAGCCAGACGACATACGTAAAGTAAATAACAAGAAACTAATTCCGAAAATAGATACCATCTTGTTACACCAATATGGAGTTCGGTAAAAATGAGAACTAAAATTTTGAAATATACTTATATTTCGATTTCTATCAAAATCAAATCAGGGTGATGTAAAATTTAAAAAGCAGAAACAGGTTAAACAAATGTCAAAATGATACAATTAAAAACAATTACTAGCCGAATAGCCTCAATTCTTTGGAGGCTCTAACACCAAGTTTAGCTCAGGTTGTTGCGTTTTAATGGCATTTTCATAAAGCCTGGATTGAAAGTCTTATATCTAGAGCAAAGCGTACCTGTTCATCAAATAATATTGAAAAAGAAGAGAAACGTGTAATGAAACTGGCATCATGGAATGGTTTTCCCAAACGTGTTGTGAAAAGCATCATCCATAGGAATAACATTGGTCAACAAACCATAAAAGAAAATGAAAAAGAAAATACAAAGCCAGTAATAATTATATGGTTTTGCACTCCCTATCTCGGCAAGAAAGGTGATTCATTAATCGGTGCCTGTTTGAAGAAAATAAAATGCTACTGTGCGAAAGATAAAACCATTGTCTTTAAAGTTTTGCATGACATAAGTCAGACTATACAAACGCAAAAGATAAAAACCTCTATTAAACCAGTCTAGTGTTATTTATGTGTTCTGTTGTCCTGGGTGCTCCTCGAAATATAAAGGAAAAACTGAAATACTTTATATGAAAGAACGACAAAGCATGCGTTGTCTGATAAAGAAAGCGCTATATATCAGCACATCCTCTCATGTGACGGAATTGCACACATAACAAGCTTAATGTCTTTGAACTAAGATGTGGACTGTAATAATGATCATGAATTTAGAATTAACCTCATCCAAAGTAACATACACACTACCGATCAATATAGCAACTGGAGTGTCCTTTAGTTAAAAGAAGCTCTTTCTATTAAAACGCAAAAACCTGAGCTAAATATTGGTGTTGAAGCCCCCAAAGAATTAAGGCTATTTAGCTAGTAATTGTTTTTATGTTATTTTGAATTATGTTATCTGTTTAACTGTATCTGCTTTTAATTTTTACATCACTCTCACGACGACTTTGATAGAAATCGAAATATAAGTAAATTTTGGTTCTTGTTTTTACCAAAATCCATATTGGTGTAACAAGATGGTATCTATTTTCGGAATTAGTTTCTTGTTTTCTAGATCTATAAAGAGGTGGTTTGAGAATACAGTACAGCTGTACATAGTTTTGAAAAGCTACATTTAAATGCAAAAGAAAGAATTAACTACAGAAGAATTCTCATCCACCCACTCTCCATAGTTTCCAGCCCCCACCCCCTAAATTTAGGAGAGGGTATTAAGATATTGAAATTTTCTTGTAATGGGGTGGGGGTGTATTCATTTTCCTTGTTATGGGGGAGAATTGGCATTTAGGGAGGGGGGGGGTCGATCTATGTAAAGGGGGGAGGGTTCATTGATAATTTATAGATTCTTTACAAACATGAAATGGAGGTTGCATCTAAGAGGAAAGTATTTATGGAGTTTGGAGAATTGAAGTAAAACAAATGATAAAATACATACTTTGATGAATATATTCAGCTGTTTTTATTTATTTTTTTAAGGGAATTTCGGATTCACATACACTGGGTGGGGGATGAAGAATTTTTGAAAGTTTGCTAGAGGGGGTTAGCTTTTAAGGGGGGAGTAATGCTTGGCAAGAAGGGGTTCAAACCACTCTAGAAATTGTGCTCTCCACCCAACCACAATAAGTTACCAACACTTTGATTAACTTGAACTATATTACTCTAAGAACATCATGAATTTATTGTAATAATATTATTTCCATACCTTGTGTAGAATCGACTTTGCATCAGTGTTAAGCTGAAAACATAAATGAAATATAATACAGCTAGCAGCTGCTTATTAGCTTTGCATCCAGTGGAGGGTCTTTGAAGGTGCTTTGAAGTTGTGCACATAAACTAATGTTTCTTGGTATAATATTAAAAATTTCAAGTTTCTAAATGGATTATTGTTTCATTGAAATTCTTATACACCTAAAACTGACTTTAATTCTACATATGACTATTTAATTCTACATTTGCCAGCTCTTTACGTAAATTCAAAGTTCATGTCAAGAAATGAGAATTTCAACTGCCATGGTAAATATAATGTCATTTTTTAATTTTAATGCTGCTATAAAAAATGGTATTATTATCTCTTTGCATACCTTTAGTTCTTTTGGGTTGGTGGTAATCATTCTACTTCTAAATATAAGTTGCAAGAAAAACACGAATAACAAAATAAAAAGTAAAGCAGCAGTAAAATAAAATCATATTTATTTGTAGAAAATTTGCTAACGGTCATAAAGAAACTTGTGATACTCCAAAGTAACTCACCTATAGGCAACAAGAAAATGTTGATTTGGAATAAGTGATATCAGTAAGAATGCTGCACCTAAATATTACACAATATATTGCACACAATATATTTATTACAGTAAATAATATAGTGCACTCAAACATTTATTTTATTAACTAACAGAAAGTATTATAAACCTAATATATCAAAGTAAAAATTTGTAAAAAAAACTTTACACAAAACGTTGTGTAACAGAAAACAATGATTAAGGATACTCAACTAGAACAATCAGAATTTTTTTTCATATTTTTAATTTTCAAATCAATAGATTGGATTTTCCCCCCTACTTTTAATATAATTGCTACAGAAAAATTATTATTTATTGCATATTTATTGACATTGCATAGTGCGCAGAGGGTATTCATCCCCCCATATTTCTAGTATCCCCCATTTTTCTTAAAGCTCAGTCGCCCAGGCATTTTGATTAAAATTCTAAAAAGAATCTATGAAAAACTAAATCAATTTGAAAGGACGTTTTGAGAATTAAAAGTGATGAAAATAATGGAAACTATTCCAAAAGTAGTGACCTACAGTGTTTTATCCAGCCAATTTCACACACTGATATTCGGTGTGAGAAACTCAATCTTTAATTTATGCTAATAAACTCAATCTTTCAAGAGAAACATAAAACCTTCTCAGATATTCAAATTTAGACGTTGTAGAGAGCAAACATTTATTTTTGGAATAATATTTGACACCAGAGCAGCTTGTATTGTAGAATTTAAGTTTTATTCAGCTTGACTAACTTAACTGTGCTGCAAAAAAGGCTAATTTAAAGGCTGATTTAAACACCCTCCCCCTCCCACAGTAATAAGGTATCCCCCTAGTGTTCATATAACCCCATTTTTAAGCAAATTTTTTTATCCCCCCATTAAGCTCATTTTTCAGCAAATCTATGCCCCCTTTAGAAGGGGGGGGGGTTCATACTATGAATATATATTTTTAAATGAGAACTTACTCTATGATATATAACATGAACTCAAATAGAAACATCTATCTTGATCGATAAGTTCACTTCAAGTATAATAAAAAGAGGCGGAAATCTTATTTTCTCAACATAACATTAAAAAAGCTTTTTTCTCAAGATTGATTTTTCATGAAATATATACTTATATTTTTGCTTCGATCTGAAAAAGTCTTCATTGCAGAGTTGCGAATTTTGTGTCATTGGATAGAGCACAGTTAAATTAACAAGAGTGTACTCCACTTTTTCAAATAAAGCCTCTGTTGTGGAGGGCAGGCAACATTTGTATGGATTTTATGAGCAAAAAACAGCTATTTTTACCAGTTATTTGAAATGAAAATATCTACACAACCAAAAGCTTATTCGAAAAACTGAGATACACTTTTGTAGATATATATTTTCACAATATGTCTATAAAAAAATTAGAGCTTAAACTTATTTTGTTTTTCAGATCGAACCAGTCAAACTTTGCTTATGATATTTTTGCCCAAATATGACGACGTCATTTTCGTCAAACCAGACATGATACCAAATAAAAAAATCAGATCATTTTATTCTTGGCACAATGAAGAATAAGTTTCTTGTAAAAATTCTTGAAAACTTTTTATGTATGACTTGCAAATTAGTATCCTAATTTTACACTCTCTTTCGATGTGAGTATCCTTAATCAAACCAGTAAATTGAAATTGAAATTCAATATATTATAAGAGAGCAAATCAACATAAAACCATTTGCTGATATATATTCATCTCGAAAACGTGAAGACTTACAACTGCGAACACGTGGACTTTGATCAGCAATCAAATATTTCTCTACCCATTTGTCCATGCTGTCGAGAACAACTTTATGAGCCTTTACATAATGGAAAAATATAGTTAACACATGCTAAAAAAATCAATGAAGTATAGATATTTTTACTAACATCGGGATAAAATCCAGAGGTCAATTCGGGGGTGGCAATCGAAGTTTAGAGAACCAACCACTTCCGATAAAACTGTCTCTGACGATCTCAAGCAGCAGTGTCTTAATTCTCTAATATTGCTCATGGACAAGTATCAAAAATCTCTTTTACAGAAAAAACTCTTTCCTTTTTCCTTTTTGGGGATAATTTTGGAAACCCATTTAGTTTTGAAGGTAATGAGTATGATGCTAGATGCTACTCTAAAAATAATCAAACAAAATCTACTCCATACCTGCATATTTCGAGAAACTTGAGTTGACAACCAATCGAGACATAAAGTAGGATTGGAATCAGCAGTCTGATATAAAAGAGGAAACGCATTAACAATTTTTTTTCACAGTAAAATATTTTACATTGTAGAAGAGGAAAGAAACTCCACAACCCTAAGAAATAATTTCTAGTAACTGTTTTTGAAGACTGTCAGGAATACTTTTTCCAACCTCCATCAAAGTGGATATTAGTAAGAGGGATCACCAATTTGATTGAATGAAGAATTATTCCTTTTGGAACTTAGCAATAAGGTGAGAGGGCGCAAAAACTTATGAATTACTAACAGTCGAAATCTCTGTATCCAAGAAAAAACCAATTTAAAGTTCTAATAGGAACATAAATTCCAAAAAAGACAGAGAGATTGACTATACATACCTTCCATATTTTCGGCAAAATTATATTCCCAAACGATGGTAGACCTGGTAATCCGTTTTCCCCAACATCTGTTAAAAACGTGAGCAGTTTGAAAAAAGGTTGGGCTTGTTCCATTGCTAGTTTTTGAGCGGCATTAAGGATCGCTACAACAATCGCATCTGCCATTTTCTCATCATGTCGGGATAAATGAAATATGATATGAGATACTTGTCGTAAATTTATACCATCGCCAGTAACTTGGATTAAGAAGGGGAAATCCTGGAGAAAAAGATAGAATTTAAATGCCTCTAACATAAATATAGAAAGAGTTTAAGAAAGAATGAGAAAGAGCCACTGCTTAAAAATGAGCAACTGGCTACTTTTTCAAAAAACATTGCCATAATGAAAGAAGAACAGATCGATAGCAAAATGATACCTGATGTTTACCCACAATACAATGCAAATCAGCTTCAGACAAACGTAATTGCCTAAAAGTATAAAAGCAATATCATTTAAATATAGAAACTTAAATTAAGTAATTTGAATCATTTCAACTAAATTTTTCAGCAAACCAACTATTAAAGAGACAAAACTAACTCAAGAAAACTTTTATTATTTACGTAAAAATTGAATTACTTGTGCTATTTCGCATCACAAAGCAGTATCAAACATTTGTTTGAATAATAAACTAAGTTTAACAAAAAAGATTGTTTGATTCATCTCCATGTTTACATTTTTAATTGTTATTGATGTCATTAAATTTGGCAGAAAGTTAAAAATATTAGCTATATAATTTAAAGTATACAACACAGTCAATATGAGATCAAATGTTTCAAATTGTTAATGATTCAATATGAAGTACAAGTGATGATAGATACAGCTAAACTTGTCTTAACAGCTACCTATTCATAATGTATTGAAAATAGTAGTCAGACAACGGACACTGTCCGACTGATATCAAGAAATGTCCTAAGCTTAAAAGCCAAAAACACAAAAATGAACAACAGTTTGACATTGAAGATGGACAGATTTCTGCTTATGTTAGGACAATGAAGTCAAAATTTAGTTCAGATTTAAAAATAAACTTTTAATAAATCAAAGTCTCTTAATGTTGTCAAATCATTAAGGGTATTTAGGGATAAAACTACACTTTTCTTCTTAGCTACTCTAAAAAATGCCTGATGTGAAAATTTCCTTTAGTTTGACCACTGTATCTATACAGTGGTGTAACTTCATGGTAGCCTGGTGGTTTTGGGCAACCAAAAAGTTCCCCGGGATGCCAAAAAATTTGTATTGGTAGCCCAAAAGTAGTAACAATAAATTGCAATCAATGCCAGTTTCTCCAGTAAATATCATTATAAAGTTGTTTTAAACCAATAAGAGAACGAAATACATAATTAGTTTACTCTGTACGATACCAGTTATATCATTAGAGCCATTTTTATAAGAATATTGATTTTTACATTAAAATCAGGTCACCTGGCCGGGCTACCAGAAAACTGTGAAGTTACATCACTGCTATAACTCTAACCTCTCTTTAGTGACCAGGATATTTGTTCCCTATATTCAGTTTTCAGTAGAACTTAACCAGTCTGTAGCAGCCAACTACCTATAAATGCAAATTTTGTTGTCTCCCTTCGGTGGCTACTACAAACAGGTTTCATCTTAATTCCAGATTTGTACTGTGCGGTGTCAATAAAATAATAAATGCAAAAGATATAAAAAAACCTACTCTCCATCCCGAGCTTCTTCTAGAAGTAGAGCAATCGAACCAACCATTTTCTCCAAAGATGCTGGATAGAATTTATCTTCCGGAAACATCGAAAGAACTTCGTCATCTTCTATTTCCACCTCATCTTGATCATCGCAAGATGTATCGCCAGACTAAAGAAAAAATTGTGGGATAGATCAACAATTTTCGAGGTAATTTTCTTCTAAAAAGTTATGATTCTTTGAGAAGATTTTGGTCATACCAAGGCAACAGTGCAATCTACAAAGTTTCATATGAGAGCACAGATAAGTTATTAATATTTCTATAAAAAACTATATATTATTATTGAATTAATTCAGACATTTTTAGCAATGTTTAGAATATTTTTTCGACTAAAACACAAGATTTTGTTTTATTGAATCTGATTTCGGTTTTCATTCATGATACCAGCAATTTACTGATTTCAAAGGATTTTTTACAATTTTCGCTTACTCCTTTTCACTTATATGAAGATATTCGATTGAATTCTCGGCAGTCCTAAGTTCAACTACTTCTTTGAAAACAACAGCTTTTACACATACCATTTCTGATGCTTTAAGACTGTTGTAAAACTGTACGATGTTCGATATGGCATCAAGTTGAAGGAGATAAGAACACTATAAAATAAAATAAATTAACTGTAACTTAACTTAATCAGCTTACTGCATTTGTGTTAAAATAGATTTTATCGGCGTTCATGTGCTCATAAATATTAAATTATTGTTATTATTCCTTGATTGAATGTTAACAACCTTATCGACCCACTGTATCATTGAATTTATGAACAACCTAATAAAGGATGAAAAAAGTTAACTACATAATCTGAAAGGCACTGCTCTTTAACCCTATTCCTACTGGCATGTGCAAAAATCGCCATTGCTATGGCAACACCCATATTGTGGTCCGGTAGGTCAAATTTTGGGGTCATTTTTGGGCAAAATCCGAATTTTGGCCCCAAAACTTCTGTAACTCCAAATCATAACAAAGTACTTTGTTTTAGTAGAAAAACATAGAAAACCTCACCTAAAAACCTCTGTTGGTTCAATTTTAATGGCTCTGCAAAGTTTTTAATAGAAAATCGCCGATTTTTGCCAACAAGTCGGTCAGCAAGAAATGATGACGTCATCAAACTTTGACGACGTCATAAGTTAAATATGGTATCAAAGTGTTCAGAATAAGTTAGTCTGTTAGTGTACAAAGTTTCATCGCTTTATCATATTATGTGGTTCCCAAGATCTCAAAGGGGCAACATTCGCCTCCCCCCACTTCCGAGGAACCCCTAAAAAGCCATATTTATAGGTTTAATCTAAAATATGAGCATTATCAAAGTGTCAAAAATTTCGAATATGTCGAACAATGAACACCTGATTTAACTATCCGAGTTATGCCTATTCTGTCCTTGAGTCATATATTTCTGACATTCAATAATAATTATGGTCTTCTCAAATAACTAAAGAAAATATTTATCAATGCTCAAACATAAGATTAAAAAATTGAGTTTATTCTGCAGAATTTATGCCATAAGTATAAAATCAAATACAATTTACCTCTTCATGACCAAGTGATAAAAATTGATAGAGAAAATGGAAGTAATCGGTCAAATGTTTACAAAACACTTTCAAATTATCCTCCAACTAAAAAAAAGAATAAAGCAAATTTAATTGACCATTGCTGACCACTGAGTATAATAAAATAATATAATCAAGTTCATTTTTTGGGTCAGGTTCATTTTTTTATCAAAAACTTGATTGTGATTGGCTATTAGAAACAATTATCTTTTCAAGAACGAACCAAAATCGTGTATTTAATGGCTAAAAATTAATGAATGAAACAATAGCTTTTGAGAACTTCTACACAACTCAGTTTTTCTAGCACAACGGGAATTTTCAACCGTTGTTTTGTGTGGAAAAACATGAATGCCTCTAATTAGATTGCTGTATGAATATGCTGCCTACTCACCTAACCTAATACAATTTGGAAAAATTTCTACGAGCCTGTAATGCACTATAGTCTATAACAATCGAACTGCATTGATAAACACATCGAAGAAAATGATAATGCAAAGAGCCAG
The DNA here is from genome assembly GCA_025330745.1 of Cladonema radiatum. Lineage (NCBI taxonomy): Eukaryota > Metazoa > Cnidaria > Hydrozoa > Anthoathecata > Cladonematidae > Cladonema > Cladonema radiatum. The sequence goes on along the minus strand of JANSTP010309139.1, from coordinate 6,352 downwards.
TAGATAAAATCATAAAACAAATAAATATTAGCTGGTATCATCTTAACAGATAATACAAACAAACACCTATATTGAACACATTTTGCTTTTTCTTCAATTCGTCAAAACTCTAATAATTTCAACTCTAGTGGTTCTGATGGACTGATAGAATCGCAAAAGTTAAGACAATACAAAATAAATACTCACAAGCCCTAGAAAGCTTTTGATAAATCTTGTAATTGGTGTATTTGCTTCGACGTCTTTTTCTTCATCTTCGCTCAGTTCACTCTCTCTAAAAATGTAAGGTTATCACGGATGAAATTTTGTTTTGAAAATACAAGAAAAGGAAAAGAGATTATAAAATTCTATAAGACTTTTGTCGCTTAGAGTTTCAAATTCATATATGAAGCAAATACCTCAGAAATAATCATCAAAAAAGTATTGATAACCCTGTTGTTTTGAGTTTTGAAGTCATAAACTATACAAAAAACCTCTGATAAGTGTATGAAAATCAATATTGCTGAAATTTCCCTGGCAAATCTGAAATTATTTTTTACGATACTGGAAATCCAGTATTGCAGATATATTAAGAAAAGTTTCAATCTTTATTTAATTTTGAATTCTTTATTTTTGCCCAAGGCAGATCTCAATATATGATAAAAATGTTTGTATCACAAAATGAAAATAACTACATTGACATCAAAAGTTTTCCTTATGCTTGATTGAAAACAAACAAATACAAAATCGATGTACTTACCTTCTGTAAATTAATCCTAATTAGATTGGAGGAAATTAAAAGTAAAACTCATAGCTTATAGTTCAGGGGTTGAAATAACAGCGGGTGATCGGAAATTTCC
>JANSTP010309028.1:0-17090 GCA_025330745.1 Cladonema radiatum | reverse complement strand
GGCCCATTTATGGTCATGTCTGCATGGTTTCTATTTGTAATTTTGTGTTAATTTTTCTTATTTAATAAATTCAATTCGAAATTCAATTCAAAACGCACTGCTGATAATTATGTAAAGTATTTGCTAACGCTCCCTTATTCTTTGATCTTAGCTTCGAGACTTCTACCAGAATAGTTCAAAAACACTGACGGTCGTGCTAGAAGAGAACGTGACTGACAGTAATCGGATTCGAACTCCGACGAAAAGTTTATCATCGTTTAATTATTAATGATATGGTTGTTCGAAATATTTGATTATCATTGAAGATACAGTACTTGCGGAAAGCGCAATCGGGTTATTTGTGTCAATTCTATAAGACAGGAATTGTTAGTTGATGTTGACTTCCTTTCATAGTTTTACTTATTAATTTATCTCTGAGCAAAATATTGGTTATATTGTTTGACATAATATATTTGTATATGTTATGTAGATTAATAGTTCAATAACGGTTATTCAATATCTAGCATCTTCTTTCAAATTAATGTTTATTCATAATTTTCTGCAATCCTTTATTAGGTCAATGTGGCTGATTAGACTACAAAACAAGTGTCATTTAGGCATACATACGAGGCCCATTATTAGTGCCTTTGAGGTCTAAATAAAAAAAGAAAGTCCTTATGAGGACATGTTTTTGAGGTCCAATTTTGGTCCGCTGGCTGCCCATTGGACGTCCAAGTGATAAAAAAGTCGACCTCCAGAGGATGTCCTCTGGAGGTCTACATGGGACGGACGAAGGTCGTGACATTTGGCACATCCTAAGGACGTCCGCTGGAGGTCCGATAGAGACGTCCCTTCGTCTCTTATGCACGTATATTGGACGTCCTTAGGACGTCCCCTTGCCCACTGGGAAGAGGACATGATTTTAATGCAAAAGCCAATAATCTCAAACAAATTTCTCCATTGGCAAAAGTTGGTATCAAAATATGTAAACTAAGCAAGTATTATTTTTCCTTGGCTAAGTCAACTTAAAGTAAATTTTATTTAAAAAACTAGTCTTTATTACCATTGTAACTACTTTCGGTCTACCACCATACATTTTATAGTAGCCTGGCTGGAAAATCTTCTGGTTGCCTAAAAGCGCACAACTACCACAAGGCAAATGCATAGTTGTTTCCTTATTTCATTCATTCCTTTTTTCTTGTTCATAAAATGAAACTAGACCATGCTACACATTTTCGGATTGAAAAATGACTGCATGATAGTAAACAACCAATAAAACAAAGATTGAGGAGATGAATTTCAGCACTAACCAAAGCCTCATAGTTTATTTCTTCATATATTGGCTCTTCTACATAACTGTTTGCCACTAACTGTTCTTGCGATCCATCCTGAATAAGGTTAACATACATCAGATATGAAAGTCCTTAACAAAAAGTATCGATAAAAAAATTAAAATAATCAAGCAACCAAATAAACAACTAATATTGAAAAAAAAATCTGAGGGAGAAATAAAATTCTAGCGAGAAAAACGTATACAAAATTGTTGATGGTGATAATTTGAAAGTATGATTTGAGAATTTGAGAGTACTAGAAAAAAAGTAAATAAATAAAGCCTTATATGAAGAATAAAACCTTATTGCTCTAATTCTCATAGCTCAAATTCCTTATGTAGATATCAATAGCTTGCTTTTTTGGACCATGTTACATTGTTTCACCATTAGAATGGGGGGCAGTGTGTTAAATGTAGGGCCAACCTTAAATAAAATGCAACTATGCCCCTTCTGGAAATGGTGTCTGGGCATTGATAAAAAGCAACCCTAAATGGGGTCACCTTTTGTAAAATGTTGTTGCAAAGCATATCACTAGCTTTGTGAAAAAAGATCATTATCTTGATTAGAAAAGTATTTATCAATTAAAGCAATAGAAACTTTGTTCTATTAAAGCAATAGAAATTGTGTTCTTTGTTGTTAAACTTAATGAAATCTTTTAAGATTCAATCTGTAGCATTGGTAAAGTATTACTTTGTTCTCAAGCCAGAGTTAAAATAGAAAAAGACTGTCTTGATTGTTTCAAAGAATTGTGGACTTGAAACAACATTCAGAAAACAGATAAAACTAAAACAGCAGTAACAAACTCTGCAATATAAAGAACATATTTTAAGGAAGCGTCTGTGACACAGAACCTGTGCCACATAGGGTTAACAGGACTACAAAAGGAATCTATAAGCAAAAACAATTGCGAAAACGTTTTTGAAATTATTTCTTTGAAAATACAAATATGTTTAGGAAAATGGACTTCGGAAAGCTGCTTGACTAGTGAAGAGTAGCATTAAGTGTTACAAAAAATTTCTTTTTATGGGCCTTACCTATTATTACCTATTAAAAAATTTCCTATTACCTCCAAATAAGGCCTCAGCAGCTTATTATCGATTAATGTAAAGTCACAAAAAGCAGAAATGTATTGTAGAAGTATGGCCACTCGCTTAATATGGAGCTGCTATCTATCTACACTTTATACCATACAGCTGCTATCTACTCCTCAATTAACACAAAGCTCCGAGTCATGAACATCTTGTAACATCTCATTGCTTGTGCAAATAAAAATAATATTCTAAAGTCTGTAGAATTATAAAGGACTGAAGCAAAATTTTAGCCTACTGTAAATGATGGAGTTACCCCCCCCCCCCTCCACCAATGCTGAATAAGCACCCTTGCCCAAATAAGTGCCCTTTATACGTCTTCCTACTCAATAACCGCCTGTTCCATAATAAAAAGGGTGTGGTTTTTTGTCATAGAATTATTAGCAGGGGTGCTTATTTGAAAGTAGCCAAAAATAATGTTTATATAATAAGGGCAGTTGTTAGGCCAAAAATATTCATTTACCGAAATAGTGTTTTCAATTTTCACCTCATCAAGTACACAAACATTCATTCTAAATATATATCTAAAAATATATTTTCCTTGCCATGATAAGAACACTTGAAGGGATTCCGAGGTGAAAATACAGGTTGGGTTCATATGAAAGAGGAGAAAAAATGATGAACACCAGTTTTTATTTCATCTCAATCCGACATTCGGTTCTCAAGATATTTGAGTTTAAAGATTTGTCAAATTTTCAAAACTGAGGACAGCATGATTTTCAAAAGGGGCCTGGGATTAGTGACCCAAAGCTTATTTATCAAAACATTTATTGCAGAAGAGGTGTAATACACATCTACTATCTATATAAAAGTTTTTAAGTCAATAGCACTATTATAACCTGAGATAATTAAAATTTAAGTTTGGGGCAATTTTTCTATACACCTGATGACATCATAAATTCTTCAACATTTTAGGGAAATTCCCTAAAAGACAAATCTTTAAACTAAAATATCTCGAGAACGAAAAGTCAAATTGAGATGAAATAAAAAGTGGCATTCATCATTTTTTCTCCTCTTTCATATGAATTCAACTTATATTTTCACCTCGGAATCCCTTTAATAAGCGCCCCTGTTCAAAATAAGTGCCCCGCCTCAAATAAGCACCTCTGCCAAATAAGGGTCCCCTCCAAAGCCTAGAATGATACTTGATAAGGAGAAGCAACAACCTTCTAACCCTATTAGACCCAGGCTTTTAAGGGGTTAAATGACCCTGGAACTTATCATCATAAAATCTTGTGCACTATTCAAACAACTTGAATAATTTAAGCTTTATTTGATTTGATGATATCATATCAATTATTGAAAGGCATGCCCAGAAACTGACTAAAATTGGCTAAAACTTTGATTGGTCAATACCACTGAGCTAAAAATAACCTCTGGAGGTGACACTCCAGAAAATCAACACACTTTTGAAAGCCATGGTTAGAAATCTTGTTACCATACAGTTCTTACCAAAATTCCAGAAAGTAAAGGGTCCTGGGTACACATTAGCAGAAAGAGCACAAAAACATAAACAGTTTAACCTATTTATAATGGGCTTTTTAAGGATCAACTCACAAATTTTTTCATCAAAAAATGTCGACGTCAACCCTTTTCCGACTTATGGTAGCCCAAAATTGACCAAATTAGTCCTAAATTTTGATGGCCTGGTTCTCTGGACCTGCAAAAGCTTTTTTCACGTGGTTTTGACCAAACATCTTTAAATCCCAAGGGCTTCCACATATCTTCCGGGTTTCTGGAGAAACGTCCCAGAAATCCAATTTTTTCTGATTTTGGCCAACAATTAGCTTTACCACAGCTGAAAAGGGTCGTTGTCATTGCAATTGTGGACGTGATCACGAAAAACATTTTTTACCAAAATGTTCCCAGATAATTTTTACTAAAAGTCATAAAGCTTTACGGTGTTTCAAGTTATAGTTTTTGAGTTGTTAAGGAAAGTTAATACACTATTGTTTTCAATGTTGGGAAAACATTACTATCATAATTTGATTCAAATCTATCAAATATATTTTCTTTGCTTTCTTTTAAATTATAAATTCTGCAACTATGTGCGATGATACGATAACAGAAATAAACGATCTCTCTCCACTGGTCCTTTATTAATTACTTTTCATGTTTCAATGAATTACTAGATTCCATTTTGCTGATGATGTTTTCCAGGGCTATTTCATAATGGTTTCCTTCAATGGCTCCCCAAAATAGCTCAGTAGTCAATACGCTAGAAGGGTAAAAACCTTTCTTCATCTGGTACAATATATTCAAATTAAGAAGGGTTTCACATACAATAAGGTAAATGGAACATGGACAAAGATTTATTGGTCTCAAGTGATAGATTATGCAGTAAAGACCCAAGGTGTCTTGATGTGTATTTCTTGAGATACAAACCCTCCCCCTCCTGGATCCAATGGATATTTTGTCAGGGGGATGTTGTTTGAACCAATCAAACAGAATATAGCAAAATGTCATAGAGATTTATTTTTCATTCTTTAAAACTTTAAAAAGTTTTGTCTCAGTCTTTTTTATTCTCTAGTGCACAAATTCAAAGTTAGTGTTTAATAAGAAGGGATGAAAACATACCTTAGACGAACTATTTAAACGAAAGATTGTTCTGTATACATGATATATATGATCTGCTCTATAGAATCTCTTCTCAACTTTTGGCTCTGCAGGCCGAGGTTCAACCTGATAGAAAAAACAACATGAAACTTAACAATTCAAATAAATATGTACAATAAAGAATCAAGAAGCAAAAGTAAAACTCACAATGAATATTAATTGACTTGTAGTTTTATTACTTTTAGAAAACTTTTTAAAGGTACGTTTCCATCTAAAATAAGAAGAGTCTTTGCTTGAAACATATGAAACATTATGTTGATAAAATACTATTGTTAAAATGCATTACAGAACCAACTATCGTTTTATTGTAAGATATAAATGATAATTCTTTGAACCTCCATGGAAAAAGTAATATTCAGCAAGTCAAAGCAATATTCATTCCTGGTTTAATGGCAAGATTTTAAACTAGTTGCATGAAAATTGCTTGGCTTTGATATTTACATTCTTTTAATTTGCTATAATATCATGTCATATTTGGGATGAAAATCTTCCTTTCATATTACATCTCAGTATGCGGACATGCTGTGTATCTTTATCTCATAAGATAATACTAAAAAACTTTGACTACTAAAACAAGAATGTTTTTAAAATTTCAATAATACGCCAACTTTACAGAAAGAAAAAATACCTTACTGATATAAAAAATCTTACATCATTTGGCTAGAAACCCCAACAACAATGATAGGTAACAATAAAAACAGAAACCATGGAAATTCCATTGAGTTTCCTTCCAAATCTAAAATAAATCAACATCATAACTAATTACAAGCAAACTGAATTAAAAAAAGTGTATCAAAACATTTGATAATGGATAAAAAAAGAAAGTGACCTTCAAACAAACCAACACAAAGGGAGGGAGGGAGGAAACAAAAATCCATATTATGGGTTCACAATCCACAAAAAGTAGCAGCCCCATAGGATGTTGCCAGAAGATCAAAAGAAAAAGGAAAATTGCTCTACAAGCAAAATTTAATCTCATATATTATTTGGAAAAGCTGGATAGAATATTGGTGATTCCTCACACGTTTGCACACTGGCCATTATCAGAAATGTGGATTTTTTCCAAGAAAAAAGTTAAGACATAAACATCCTTTATCTTTCAACTGTTGGCAGAAAGAGCACTCAATTTCAAAGTGGATTATAGACAGCGGACAACTTGTGTGCTTTACTATGGCTGACGAGGGACTCTATTCCTTGCCACCTTCACCTTCACCAATATTGCTTCAAAGGAAAAACCAAGGCCACAGTATTGTATTGGAAATGTGAAAATACATATGGAGCGAATGCTTTATTTAGTGACAATATAGATTGCACCTGTAAAATATCAACAGTGAAACCTGTATAACACGGCCACTCTGGGGACCACAAAAACTGGTCTTCTTAGACAGCTGGTCTTCTTGTACAGGTAGAAAACAATGGAAAATGCCATTTTGTGATAAAGAACTAGTGGTCTTTATAAACAGGTGGCCTTCTAAAAGAGGTGGTCAGTTTAGCAGGTTTCAATGTATAATGTATAATCAAGTTTCAATGAAATGATAATACCTTTGCAGGTTTTGCGATCAGATTGCAGAGAATAATTTGGTGGACATTCGCATTGATAAACAGGAGGATTGTTGACATCAGGTATACATGAATGACTGCATCCTCCATTGTTGACAAAACATGGTATTACTGTAAAATTAATTTTTTTGTGTTTACATCATATGTCTTATATCTTCCTTTATTTTGTACCAACACACTTCAACTTTTCTGAAATGTTACTTTTTTTCAATCTATTATTTGCTTTCTATCATATTTACAACAATATACAGGTTAGTGTATCATAAAAAACTTATTAAAGAAATTACAATAGTTTGCACATAGAAAGACATGACCTGAAGAAGGTAGAAACACTCTATCGCTAGGCCCTAAATTTGATTTTGCTCTATCATTGACTTGCAGACGTGATTCATATATCACTGAACCAAAGAAAAATATACATAACAGGGTTTTATGCAGACTATTCTTAAGACAGTTTAACGGTCCTAAGAACTCAATCTTTAATCGAGTTTCTAAACTCAATCTCTCAAAGAATAAGAAAAACTCCACATGTTGCATAATATCTTAGTCTTTTGATTAAATAATCAAAATAAAGAATAGAATATGTCATAAAATACTATATGAAGGTAAAAATACCCATAGGTCAACAGAAACACTGACAATATGATAATGCAAATTAGAAAGAAAACTCAATCCTTTGGATGGAAACGGACCTAGGTGGCTGCATATAACCCTGATAAACACAAAGGAAAGGAAAGATAATAGGGAAAAAAGGAATTAAGGAAAAAATTAGTAAAACATGCATTAAAAACGTGATTGGGTTATTTTCATTATTTAGATTTGACTTCATGTTTTTTTGAAATTTAATTCTGTCTCTATTGCCTTTAAATCATAAGGCACTCATAAACTCATTTCTTCTTACTTAATGCCACCCATAATAGCTAGAATCCATCAGATACTGTTAATAAAATTAAAACTTACATTTGCATGATTTGTTATTAGAATGAAGATAATAATTTTGCCAACACTTGCAATGATATAGACGGGGATTATTAACATCAGGAATGCATTTATGACTGCACCCGCCATTGTCTTCAAAACATGGTTTTAATGCTGTAAATGTACAAAAAAAATAGAATAAACATCAGGTAACAGACATCTACAAAGATCATCAAACATATTAGTAGCAATGCTACATTTTTTTAGATAATCAAATACAAAAAATAGATGAGAGTATTATGTTTTAACATTCAAATCTATTTTGCAAAAATTCAGGTTCTTTCCAAATTTAGAATAGATTTTTGCTTATTATTCTACTTTTCAATTGATATAAATACCCAAATACGTAATCTATTAAGAATTGCACAGCAGAAAGTGAATTTCTCGTTTCTCTCTATTTGAGAAAAAAATACCATATTTGGCAAATGCCACCTCTTCTTAAAACGAAAAAAGATTCTTAAGGAAATATTTTACATAAGAAAACATAAGACTATTACAGCTTTATCAAGTGAAGTTATAAATAACGTCACGAAAAAAAGAATTTTTTTTAGATTAAGAAACGCAATACTACTTATCAAATGCAATCGTTTGTCCAAAATATTGTATTTACTCGACGAAAAGTAGGGAATCAAACCTGGAACATAGTGATGTAAAAATTAATTTTAATCATCTTTCATTATTAACAAATAAACTGTGTCACATAGTGAAATAAATACAACTGCAAAGTAAAATCAGTGAGATCTTTCAGAAGCAACTGCTTGCATTTTCAAGTACTACTAAACTTTTACAACTTTTACAACTTTTACAAACAAGAAAGTGACGTTGAGATTCCCCTATGTAAACGTCATTGCAGATGTCGCACTTGAATATATAAATAAATTTCGAGTTCATATGATAGGGTAACTTGTTCTTGAATGAAAGGGCATTCTGAACTCTATTAGACAATCTGAATATTACATTCAGCTTGAACTTACTTGGAGTTGAGGTTCAGTTAGTCTCTGCTTACGTGATTCATCTTTCATCTTTATTTAATGTTGGTTCAGCTGAGGCAAACTATCTGCTGGCTTATTTAAACCAACACCCCCAGGTCATAGCATACTTTGTGCAGTCTGTTCCAGGAAAAAATAGTCCATGTGCTGTGAAAAGCTTTCCTTAAATATAAATAGATGAGCTGCAAGGAGAGCTTTCTCTATTTTATCAGTCAAAGCCATAGTTTTACATGAGCTGTAAAAAGCTCTGGCCAGCATTTTTAGGTGAGTGTGGAGGTGTGCCAGAGCTATAGCTTGCCTCTCAGGGAAAGGCCTGTTTGTGCTCCCATTTGTGGCTGCAACGTCAATTAACAGTTGTTCTGCTAAACAATCCCTGTGAGCTGCCTGAAGGATTCGAATATCACTGCTTTAAACCTATCATCGTATTTTGCAGTTAAGTAATCACCACTAAACCACCTGCCCATAAGAAAGGAGGAAGACATGGATTGATTTATTGAAGGACGACATGTTGAAGCAAATTGCATTTACGACCATTTCAATAATATTGCTGTTTCAAAGGAAAGACACAAGATTAATCTTTAATCCATTTCAATGAATTTCAAGTTTGAATGAGAGAATAAATAACATGATTGAACATATCAAATTCTTCTCTCAAGTAAATAAAATTACAACAAACATCATCATCCGAATCAGTTTCCATTTTAATAATTTCAACAAGATTTAGCGCAAACTCAAAGGTATATTTTGGAAACCAAACTTGTTAAAAGGAGGACAATGAGGGAGAATGCACTGTCTTAAGTGTTTACTGGACCCAAAAGGAAATGGTGTTAAAATTAACAACTCTCTCCCCGCCTAAAACTTGAAGTAGTTAATGAAACTTAATGTACTTTAATCTCCACTCTACCAAATTTGAAAAAAGGTTATTAAAACAAGGCCATCATTAGAATGTCATTCTTGAAAACTTTGGTGAATTTGTCAAAGATTCCTCTTCTTTGCTTCATTTTCCACACGTCAGCAGTAAAGTGCAGCAAAACCTTTATAAGATAACCTCCTGCCTAAGCAGGCCACTTTGTGAAGTTCTTAAATGTCAATTTTATATTGAAATGAACCACTATAAGACAGCCACATCTATAAGACAACCACCGTTTTCCCAAAGCTCACCATGACAGACAGTTTTACTGTTTTACTGTATGTAATGCTTAGTTATAAGTGTTACAGATGAATCATATATTTATTTTACAAAGGGCAGGTAGGACGATAACTAATAGTAAATTTCCTTAATAAAAAATAATGCCTAAGATGTTGCTGGAACAGAAATTCTCGAACAGGTGAATCTTAGATTAAATTTTTGCTTCTGGCCAAATTTTGCTTTGCTTCGTTGCGGTGGTATACTGGTTAGTGCCACTGGCCCTGACCAGAATAAGAAAGAAAAAATGGGTTTCTATATAAATTTCTCAAAACTTGAAAAACACAATTTCCAGAGGAATTAAAAATCCAGCTCTATTTTATTTGCTCCTTTCAAACTACAAAAGAACCTGTTAGCTGAAAGGACAAAAATGTAACATAAGGTAATGAATGTGGCAACCTGAAATATTTTGACATTAGACATTAGACAAATATATATTACATTAGCAGGACTTAAAATAGTGGTCAGAAATTTGACATTGTCAGATCCAAAAGCTGATATGTATTCTTAAGATACTAAAATGATTAAAATGCTGGATTGTTTCAGACTAATATTATAAGCTGAGTACACTAGACAAATAACATACCATCATCCTTTGAGGAGTTATTGTCAAACGTCAAAAAAAATTTCTCATCTGCAAATCAAAACTGCAAGAAAAATCAAAAACAAATCAAGAAATGCACCTTTGCAAGTTTTCCCATCAGAATGAAGATAATAATTCTGCGGACACATGCATTTCGGTTTATTGTAACTACCACGAACACATGTATGACTACATCCTCCGTTGTTAATAAAACATGCTCTTACTGTAAATATTAAGTGAAAAAATAGAATAAACATCAGATATCAGATTTCAACAAAGATCATCAGATAGATTAATAGCAATGCTTCATTTTTTAGGGTAATCAAATACAAAAAATATCTGAGAGCATTATGTTTTATCATTCAAATCTGTTTTGCATAAACTTGGTTCTACAGTGAAACCTGTATAAGAAGGTCACTGTATAAGACAGCCACCTGTCTAAGAAGGCCATCTTTCTAAGTCCCCAAATGACCATTGTACATTGAAATGATCCTCTATAAGACAGCCAACTCTCTAAGACAGCCACGTTTTTTGGTTCCCAAGGGTGACCGCCTTCAACAGGTTTCACTGTACTTAGGTTCTTTCCAAATTTAGAATAGATTTTTGCTTATTATTCTATTTTTGAATTAATATGAATACCCAAATAGGTAATCTATTAGGAGTTGTACAGCAAAAAATGAATTTATTGTTTTTCTCTATTTGGGAAAAAAAAAAATTTCATTTTTGGCGCTTCCCATATACCCTTTCTTAAAACAAGAAAAGATTCTTAAGAAAATATTTTACATAAGAAAACATAAGCCGCATTAAGGATTTGAATCACATGGTTCTGAACCTATCATTGGAGTTTGCAGTTAAAGGGATTCCAAGGTCAAAATAAACTTTAGGTTCAATCAACAGAAAAAGATATATAAAGTACCTATAAACCTGAAATAAAATCACCATAAAAAAATATAACTACTATTTGCTACCAAAAACATCAAAACTTCATGACTGTTTAGCTTCTCTTCGCTTCACTAAGACAACCATTTCCAGGCTCCTATTTTCTGAGAATTGAAATATGACGCCATGTATATCACACAGTTAGCTCTTCAAACTAGATGTTATCCTAAATGAAGTGTTTCCATATCACAAGTGTTTCACTTGTATATATTATCTTTTAATCTGGAGTGTCATACAAGTAAGGGATAAATAAAACGATATTTTTTATTTTCAATGCATATTTTTTATATTCAATGCATATTGCAAATTGTGCTACAAAGAAAATTTGGACAAGTAAGGGAATAATGTCCATCGTTCTGTATTCTTATGAACCCCAGAAAAAGAATGTTCCCAGCCAAAATATCTTCGATGAAGATGAATGGGAGGACATAAGCTTTCCTTCTTCTGACCAAGAAAGAGAGGAAGCAGCTGAAAAAGTGTCACAAGCTAGGATTTCCTTTTCACAGTGGTGTAAATGTGACAGAAAGTGCAAACAAATGCAAAAAAGTACTGAATGTATTTGTTGTGTTGAGATCACAGATATTCGAGTTAAAAAGATTTCTGGTACATATCTTACTTTATAATAAGAAGAGAGGGCTTTTTAAGTTACAAGAAAATTTTTTATTCATATTTATATATTTCATCTTTGTTCTTGATATAATTTTTATAAATTAAACTAGTGTTATCAACAAATTGCTTAATTTACAATATGTATGACTTCAAGAGTGATTGGAACTTTGAGTAGAACTAAAGAGAGGTTTAGACTGGTTTTATAAAAAATACTGGAAAATAACCGGGGTGGGAACCTTTTCTCACAAGTTATTGGCTGCAAAAAATCCACTAATTTAAGGCAGAGTTAGAAATCTTCAAATTATGGATGCAGGGATATGATAGTAATATAGCTCTAATTTCAAATTTTTGTTTTATTACACAGAAAATATAGACATGCTGCCTATCACCAATTTTGTTGGTTTGTCTACATTGAACTCGACTGCTACAACAGGTGAGTCATTTCATCATGCGTTGTCTCAACAATTTGGGAAAAATTCCCTGAAAAAAGTGGTGTTTATGTTGGTTTTTCGATTATTTCGATTATTTCTTTCGATTATTTCCTCCGGAGATTCTTGTCAAGCAGGAGCCATTACACTCTCACGTTTTCGTTTCTTTAGGTTCATTTTTTTCTCTTTTGATGCTCTTTTATGGCAACCCCTCATCAAAATTTTGAAGAAGTCATATCGCTTTTTCTTATACGCCACATGTTTGACTGTTTTTTTAGGTTTTTTTTTAGCCTTTGAATATGCGATAGAAAACTTGTGTTCGCCTTGCTTAGGGCCCATTTTTATCTTGTTTTTGATCACACTTACGACATCTTTTTTCTTTAAAAGGAAATTTTTTTAACCACAATTTTATTTTGAATAATCATGCTTTACTTTATCTTTCCACAATATTAAAACATGATTAAAAATAACCGCGAGTTATAAATGGTTAACTGAGGGAACAGATACAGGAATTGTGGGAACTGAGGGGAATCAATGGTACAACCAGGGGAACAGGTGAGGGAATCAACTGCTCATTCAGTGTAAATTAGTTCACAGCTCTCTTTTTTAGATTTCAATTGTTCGGTTCCCTTGACGATTCGCTCGGTTAACACCTTTTAGTGCTTATGAAAAATAACATAACATTCTGACATTATTTTGTGTATATTTTCATCTTACTAAAACTCTTTTAGGTAGATTATCAAAAAAAACATTTTTTATGAAGTACTTTTTATTAAGAAGTTGAAGTATTTTCTAAGATATTGAAAATAGTTTGCAACTTTTTCATAAATATCAAATTGAAAGAAAATATATTTAATAACGTTTTTCAGCTCTTATAAAACCAAAACAGGAATTCTAGCAAGCTTTATCTTGGCAGAAAAGTTCTGTTAAAAGGTTTTTCACTGCTTGAAAAACGAAAACAGAAATTGTAACAAGATTTGTCATGGTAGAAAAGTTTTGTTATAATGTTTTTCAGCCCTTGGAAAACCAAAATAGGATTTTTAACAAATTTTATGATTATAGGAAGCTGTCTCATACACGAAAATACTCTTTCCATTCGCTTGTAAATTCCTTTGGAAAAGAAAATATTTTTTTAAGATATTAATATATTTTTTTCATAACTCTATTATTGAAAGATGTTTATTTATTATTATTCTGAAAATGATTTTGTGATATGTGAAATGTTTTTTATTACAATTATTTATAAATCAAATGCTTTGAATGAAAGATGTAACAAAAAGTGCTATGTAAACATTTTACTGACATGTAGTACAAAGAAGAAAATTAAAATATAATGAGTCTAGACATTCCTTTTCTTTAAGAGGTGGGTGACTTTCATAATTTTAGTCATTTTAGTAATTCAGGTGTGCTGCATGTAGCACACCTGATTTATTTTAGGTGTGTACGTGTCTGGATGTAATCGTTCTTAAAAGTTTTATTTATTCTATATACAGGGCTGTCAGATAACGATTTGGGGTGAGGGGGCCAAAGGTAAGAAAAAGGGTCCATTCGATGGAAATTGGACAAACAACGTCAAATCAAAATCATAATAAAGCTTCGAAAATTGCAAAGTGTGGGGGGGGGGACCTTATCTGGCAGCCCTGGTATACAAAGTGTGTCATCCATATACAAAAATACATATTAGAAATCCAAAGACCTGTTCAAAAACTAATGACTTACCCTTCTTTCTCCATAACATTAGAATTTTTTACATCAGTAACTGGGACTACAACCAAAGGAATGCCTGAAAAACACGCTAAAGTTGAAAGGAACAAGTTTCTGAGTCCAATTAAGGAACTATTTTTGGGCTGGAATTTTCAAATAAATGTACAGTGTTTATCACATACAGCATACAGAATTCTTTAAGCATTGACGGTCTGACAGATGCACCACACACATGACAAATTTTAAAAAGTTCAAGCAATTGCGTTTTGTATACGATAAATGTTCTTTCATTTTGAGTTTTCACTTTGTCTTTCACTGTAGTTTTTTCCCATTCTTCAAAACTGTAGTTACTGGTTTTTTTGAAACCACTCTGCGTTGGTTTGTACAAACTAACTATATATTTGTTGACTTACATTTCACTCTCACTACTGCTCAAATAATTAATTGAATATTCACTTTCGTTTTTTCCACTGAAGATTCAACATGCTCGATACATGATAATTCTAATTTCTGACAAAGGTTTTGTGTGTTTACATCGACTGGAACAACTGGGTTTTTTCAATTATATCTTCTTCTTTGCCTTTTAGCTGGGTCGGGTGAACATATTTTATTTAAATTCAATTCAATATTTACAGGGGTACATTTAACAATCATTTCACTAATTACATAATTTACGGGCCTATTTACAAGGAAACCAGAGGACATAGTTACAAATGTTGACGTATTAATGGTGTCAGAGAGTACTGTCAAACCTAAATCGTTTTCATTGGACGGTTCAGTATTAATTTGCATAAAATCTAGCATGTCATGTACACAATTCTGTACATTCAGTTTTTGTTTTCTCTGACATTTTCTAATTTTTTTTGTCAGGAAAGCTTTTTTTTGTCAGAAACTGAAAGCTTTGATTACTTATTTCTTGAGGAATGGAAATATTTGCATGGCATGAAATGTGCGCAACTTTGTATGGCTTACAGAAATGAGTCAATGTTTGAGCTATTTTTGTGTATTTCACAGGTGGATCGGGTGTCTCAGTTTGAGTTTCAGTGCTCACTAAGTTAGGTGACCTGAAATAATCATCAAGTGATAGTATTTTGTAAGTTGTTCCATTGTACATGACATCTAAATTCTCCAAAAATCGACCACTAGTTGTATCATTAAAATCCGCTTCAAAATCAATTGCGCAGTAATTACTACTTGATGGCTCTTGATTTATTGCATGATTACTAAGGTTTTGATTATTTTCCCAAGCTCACTATCTTGCAAATCAACAAGCAAAGAAACAACCTGAATTGAGAGTGAAGAATAAAAAAACAAGAAATAAAAAAGTTTTTGGGGAGGAAATAAGGACTTTCTGGCCACGACATTTACTTTTGCTTATAGTTTTTTCTCATAAAAAAGCATTTAAGAAAATTTATACGATCCCGCTAGTTTCTCGAAAAATTTTACAGTGTTACCTCTTGCTGCTGCCTTTTCCAATCTCTTGCTTTGCTAGTTTCCCTCTCCTCCAGTGGGGAACGATGCAGAAAAATAGTAGAGTATGCTCCTTTTATTAATAAACGCTTAAGAGAGCTCTTGCTTAACTCAGGAAGTAAACTTTGTTTTAACTCATGGATTTTGTCAAACATGCACGATTCAAAGTGATTTGAACATAAGAAAAGTTTTTTGGGAGGATCTTTTTGGTTGATTTTGTCTCTCCAAATTTTCCTACTTCTTCATCTTTCAGTATTCTGTAAAATTCTTTTATTTTTTCTTCTGTGGTTGATGCAACCGACAGTGCTGCAGCTGACCATCTTGAAACATCAACTTATGAACATGCATCAAAGATAATATTTTATATAATGTTTCCAGTATAAATGCTAAAGTTACAATTGCTTCCTTTTCTTAGAATTTTATTCTTGGAATGAAGATTGTTTTGAAAAATATGGAACTATCATCATTTAGGAGAAAACCAGATTTGATCAACTTTTTTGAGATGTAAAAACTTATTTTTATCATTGTAAAGCAGAATTTGAGGTTACAAAGATTTTAGAAAATATTGTTAGGCTACCTTTAGTAAACTTTTTTATTTCATTTACAAACTTATCAAGACAGTTACTCAAAAATTGTTTGAATTCAGTTCTGGAATCCTATGCTTGTTACATGCATGACGTCAAGTTATTTTTCTCACATAAGAGACCTCAAGTCTAATACTTGAAATGAAAGTGAAAATATCGCTAGTGGTGAGCTAGCAGGAATGCTGTTTTTACGGAAAAGTATCATCCTTATTAAATATTTTATAGTTGAAACAGAGTGAGCTAAGCTATGAAGACTTAGTTTTGATACATCTGGAAACATATATAACCATTTAGACAGTATAGACCACGGAATCCCTTTAAGTAATTACCAATAAACCACCTGCCCATAAGAAAGAAGACATGGATTTATTTATTGAAGGAAGACATGTTGAAGAAAATAGCATTTACTACTATATCAGTATTAGCGTTGTTTTAAAGAAAAGACACAAAATGAATCTTTAATCCATTTCAAGGAATTTCAAGTTTGAATATGTCAAATTCTTCTCTCAAGTCATAAAAATTACAACAAACATAATCATCCCAGTTTGCATTACAATAATTTCAACAAGATTAAGCGCAAACTCAAATGTTTATGTTGAAAAATAAACTTGTGAAAAGGAGGAAAACGAGGGAGAATTCACTGTGTTTGTTGTTTAAAGGATTAAAAAAGAAAAGCCTCACATACTTTCTATGGAAACAGAATATAAATAAAAACAAGAATACTAATTTAGATGTTTAAAATTTCATCTTATTTCGGGTGGATTTTTTGAGTACTGTAAAAGGCTGGAGAGAGGGAGGGGTTGTGTTAAAATTAACAACCCTCTCCTCGCCTAAAACTTGAAATAATTAACGAAACTTCATATACTTTAACCTCCACTCTGCCAAATCTGAAAAACGGTTATTAAAACAAAGCCATCATTAGAATGTCATTCTTGAAAACTTTGGTGAGTTTGTCAACACTTCCTCCTTTTTGCTTCAGTTTCTACATGTCAGTAGTAAAGTACAGCAAAACCTTTATAAGATAACCTCCTGTCTAAGCAGGCCAC
>JANSTP010308917.1:0-17091 GCA_025330745.1 Cladonema radiatum | reverse complement strand
CTTGTTTTGGAATTGTTTTTCTAACCAATTAAATGCAATGTTTTGACATGATAGAGAGGCGGAAACTAAAAAACATTTGTTCCAAGGTGTACTATATAACGCCTTGATTTGTTCCCAATATCTTCATGAATTCAGAATTTTACTGATTGATTTATATTCAAGGAAAGTAAAGAAAGTGTTTTTATATCAGGAAATCTTTTTAGATGCGGAGTTCTTAGAAAATGAGTGTTTGGAAAGTGCTGGTTGAATAGAAGAACAGAGTCAAACTAAGGGGAGAGGCGGTATCAGGGGAGGGGTTTGTAAGTACTTCGCACCTCCCGTTGTATGGGATCCCCATAGGGTGTGTATAGATAGGATATCACATAATCCTTCTGAAAAGTTTTACGTTACAGTATATACTTTTATCGTCCCCAAATACTATCAAAATAAAAGGGTAAATATTTTGACGTTGTTTAAATTCCTTTTCTAACATAGTTATCGAAAGAAGAAGAAGAACAAATCGATCGTGAAATTAAAGAACCGCTGATTCAGCAATTTGAACATGAAGGTCATCCGTATTTCTCCAGCGCCAGGTAAAGTATCTTTCCCGTTTCTTTTAAGTTTCTTTTTTCGTGTTTTTTGGTGATTATTGTAGACTACACAGTCTTCCACTTAACAAAAGTTCCGCCTATCCGGGTTCGAATTATCGAGCTCATGCTGTACATTTGCTGGATTACTACCTTTAAACTCCATAAATGGGGTACACTTGTTCTATACATTGAGATGAGTGATTACTACATACTTTCCATAGGTTATGGGACGACGGAGTGATAGACCCGGCTGATACACGAAAGATATTGGCGCTCAGTTTAAGTGCCTCTCTAAATGCACCTATTGAAAAAACGAAATTCGGTGTTTTCAGAATGTGACGTCATCAAAATTATGTGTTTTTTATCTAACATAGTCTTTTGGGATGTAGCTTTATATTTTGGAATTCATAGGAATGGAGGAAATTATTTTCTATGCGCAATAATGAATAAAAACGGAAATGAAATATAAAATTTTGTTTTTCTCTTGATCTACCGTCTCTGTGGTACGTAGAAAGGCTATAGTTCAGTCACAGGGTCTCTACCGAAAATCGTTTTTGCACAAGATAATTGAGATTACTATGTAAATTTCATTCGGAAATTTCTCTTAAACCTTAGGAAATGACCATTTGATCTCTTTAAAAACTATGGGAAAATGCATAACATTCATTCACAAATGTTAACAAACGAAAAAAGATCCGTTTTTGACAGCTTTGAAGATCTGTGAAAGTCCGTGATCTTTCAACACCCGTAAAAGATTACTCAAATCTTATGAACCGCGTTTATATTGTCCGGTATCCGTCCTGTTTAAACTGGGTTGAAAGGCTGTATAATTACGTTAAAAGTAGATATACAATCTTGGAAGGAGAAACTGATGGCACAAATAGAGAAATTTATCGAATTTCTGATTCCCATATTTCTTTAAACTTGAATTTTTTGTGAATAAAAGTTTAGCAAAGACATTTTTGGTGATTCTTCTTATAAGTTGAAGTCCTAAGCTTGGTTTTCATTTTTCCACCAATTCACTCAATAAAGCTCGTATAGATAAAGTATGAAATATATAGCGAGAAAGATAGAATAGTAGGCATCCTTAACTCACCGAGCTGACACCAATTGAAAAATTTTGACCGGGCTATCGAAAACTCTTAAAATTTCTACAGGATCCATTTTATCGAATAGCACAGTGGTGAAAATTTTGAAACATTTTCTAGCGAACCCTATTAGCTTTTCAAGGTCAAAAATACACCATACTAGTAGGTATCTAGGATGCCCACCAGAACACCAAATCATGACTAAATCCTCAATAAGAATCTACTTTATTTTTGGTACTGTCCTTTTTATTAAAAAATTTCGACATTCAAATTTAAACCATTAAACGCATCTTATAAGCAACGCATCCATAAGCAATCGGCCCTCAAGGTACGAAAAATAATCAACTTGAGTGCTGAACGTCTCACTAGGAAGAAACTTTTAAAAGTTATTTTGAATAATTAATACTCATGGTATTGAAAAAGTCCCTTTTGCAGAATTTTCTTTCAATGGCATATTATGCTTATGTTATAAAAGCTTATGTTTATATTTAGACAACTTTTTCTTTTCAATTTTTATAAGCAACTGCTGAGCAACTGCTTGAGGTAAAAAATTACTTAAAATATAAGCAACTTGGAGGAATCCTCGAGCCTAGTTGCTTATAAAAAAAAGTGTATAGTAACTTTATGAGATAGTGTAATAGCTGATAGCAAATTATAGTGAAGACTTGTTTAATTAAAAGATTCATGATAATAATCTTTGTGAGAACTCGGTGTGAACACAGTTATATGAAGCATGAAATTCGAATTGGCTCACAGGTAGAAACGCTAATTAACCTCCGTATTAAACACTGTTTCCTCTGTTTCTTAACAGAAAATCAAAAACATTTAATGACATCTAAGATCAAAATTTGTTCGATTTTATTTTTCAGCGAAATAAAATTAATACTTTTTTTTCAACAAAATATTTGATGAATTAAAAAAAGAATTGCGTTAAACTGATATTTTTTGCCCATTTTTTGCTGTCTTTCTTTGCAGAATTAGTGAAAAGTACATGTTATTTTACGTAATGCTTTCGCTAAATTTTGATACAAATTTGTAGAGTTGTTTGTGATTTTAATATTTGAAAGATAATCGAAGAATAATGGCGTCATTTGTCGTAGCAGTAATTTTTATACAGACTTGTTTAAATCTCTCATCCGCGTCACACCACGGAGAATTGAAATCACCTTTCCGCATGGAATTTAAACGAAAACATTTTCACGGAGAAAGACCATATGCTATCGAACCCGCAGATCAGTTAGACGCCCGTGATATTGAACTCGCAAAAGCCGCGTTTGATGTGCAGGACGACGCAGAAAATGAGCGTGTAAAAGGAGACTTACAATTAGGAGAAGAGATCAATAAAATTACGTCACAAAATACATATTTCGGACCCCGATTTTCCGATAATGACGAGGAACCGTTAATAAAAGATGGGGCGCTCCGTAGTTCCATAACGAAACCCCGAAAACATGGCAAACGCAAAATTGTGAAAAAACACATCCAGAAAAAAACGCATCATCATAAAACTGCTGCGCGTAAAAATCAAAACAAAAAACGAAAATTAACGCACAAGCTTAGCAAAAAAGTCAAAACGTCAAGAACTCAGAAAAAGTCAACGGTCAAAAAGGTAAGCTTGCTACATGCACTCATATGACCTTCTTTTGTAAAAAGCTAAGCCAAATTTGTTAAATTTTGAGAGCTCGACAAAATTCAATTTTCGTAATTTCAGAAAACTGCGGTGAAATCGGAGATCTTGAGAATCGGAAATTGGTTTAATACTCGCTTGGCTAAATTTACCTCGGCTCAAATCTTACTCAAATAGCAATAAGTTTACTCAATAGTTTACAGTCCCTTAAGCATTAAATTATCGTGCAGTTTATCTATATGTCATTTCAAGTTTCATTTTCGTTTTAACTCTATTAAGATCTGGTTTTTTGCCAACTTATTTGGACAGGAGAGCGGGGCAAAAATGCATTATAATATGCAAGGAGTTATAGAACAACTTACTAACATTCCATTATGCCCAAAATGAGCTTCATATCAGGTGATTAAGTGATGACGTCATCATTTTTCTAAAACAACTATTTCGACCAATCACGGGCTTTTTGACCAAAAAGCCTTCAAAAAAAGTCTAGCAAGGCATCAAAATTGCCCAAATCTAATAAATTACAACTAAATTCATCGATATTTATCAATTTCAGAGGAAAAAAAAAAATTATTTTTGGTCCGGGACTAAATCACACCCCTTAGTGATGAAGTCATCATTTTTTCGGAAAAACTTTTTCGCTAAATGCATGGCAGAAAAATTTTGTTACAAGCCTCAAAAGTATTTTACCTTTCCATTTGTAGTTTTATAGCTATTAAAACGTTTCTCTCTGGAGGGGGGAGGTATTTATGCCCACCCCCCTGTTTTAAGAGGGTTAAGGATCTCACTAGACTAAATCTAGTCCATTATTAAAAATAGCTAAAACGACGATCGGGGAATTGGAAAATCTCAGAGGTGGGAGTGAGTTGAGTTCGGACAATTTCCGCACAGTAAAAAAATACCGCGCTGTAATAACATACAGCAGAAGAATCTGTTTGTGTCTCTTGCAGTACATACTTGCTAGGCTTACTTTGAGGTCTAAAATTCCTTAAAATATAAACAACTCTGAGGGCTAATAATGCTAAAGTCTAGCTGCTTATGTATCGTATTCCTTGTCAGAGGAAATCTCTGACAACGAAAACTTCACTGATACCCATCCAATTGTCAGTATTGTGATCTTGATTCGCACAACAACATTCACTTCAATAACATGAAGCTTCTTCTGTCAAATCTCTTCTGCGATTAATATTCAAACTACGCAACTCATATTTTACCTTGCTTGTAGACCTACAAGAAGAAAGAAAGGACACACGCGAAGAACGCGAAAAAACGCGCTGGAACGCACCATAAACACGAGTCTACGAGCACACATAAAAAACTTCCCGCGTTAAAAAAATTCTACGCAAAGGATTATGGGGACAATGGAGATGATTATATTGAAAATTACAAACCCGAAGAGAAGGAGGAGGGATTTGACAGGTAAGTTCATTGCGTCCTCTGTAGTTTTTCATAGTCATTCTTGTTAGATCTACCTCATTCTTGAATATTGTAATCAGGAAAAATGGCAAAACGGGGAGAACTGTAGTTTCGCTGCAAATACAGCAAATTTATTGTACTTTTTATCAGCGGTTTTCTTCTTCGCGATTTGTAAAGAATGGATTAGAGCTAGTCTAATTCTTGTAATGCCACTGTCTTTTCAGATTTTTCTAACAACTCTGAGTTTTCGCCCTTTTTCAGTGCTTCTGCAGCTCAAAGAGGCTGTTAGGGGCTGTCATGTCTAGCATAAAAAATTAATTTTAGTTCAACAGTTTATTTGATCTACAACTAGTTTTTCCTACATCTCAGCTGTCCGACAACTTTATTCAAGTACAAATTATTATAGGATGATCGAAGACAATTTGGCAGATTGTAGTTGCAAACATAATTTTCCATTAAAGATAATTGTGTTGCCTCTTTTCAATATAGAAATACAGTGAAACATGTATACAGCGGACATTATCGTGGCAGCAAAAAGTGTCCGCTATGCATAGGTGTTCGCTACATAGAGGTTTTATTACAACAGTTTGACCTTTATTCGTTCTCTAGAAAAGTGTCCATTGTGGAGAGGTGTCCGCTGTATAGAATGTCCGTTATAAAGAGGTTTTACTTTATGTAATATAGATTCAAAAACGACCATTCCGAAGAGGATAACATCATTGACAAAATGAGAGAGCATGCTGGATATGGCGATAGTGAAAGTGACGACGATCGTTTTGACGACGGCAAGTCGGGATCATTTAGTCGTGATAATGATGATAAATCGTCTTTTAGTAATGAAAATGACGACAAATCGGGGTTTAGTCGTGAGGAAGAGGAAAATGAGGAAAAAGAGGATCAACAAGATGAAGAGGAAGCCGAACGTGATGCACAGCAAGAAGATAATGACGAAGGTAATGACGTCATCATTATTTGACACTGCTTTTTTGATGTAAAATAGTTTGTTTGAGGGGAGGGGATGTTGGGTTAAAGACATCTTTCCATACTTCTTCTTTCATACTTCCATCTTTCCATACTTCCATACTTCTTTCCATACATCTTTCCATACTTGATATTGAAACTTTGTTGGGTTCTAGAACCTCTTTTTTATAAAGTTTATTCAAAAGAAATTATGATGGCATGATGACGCCATCAGTTATGCCAAACCTAACCCGAATGATCGTGAAGTTTTTTGAAAGCTAATATTTCATTCGTTAATTATTTGCTATTAAGTGATCGAATTAGGTTTGTTCGTTAAAATTAATTGTTTTTAACAGCCAATCGAATTCGACTTCTGCAAAACTTAATTAAAAAAACAACAACATGATAACATCGTTATGATATCAAAATACCGTCCTTTGTCAAATGGATGTTGTCGATGTTTTGTAATAACACCACGTTTACTAGAAGTCAAAGTCAAATCCAAAGTAGTCGTAGATAAGCTTTTTCTTGAAATTCTCGTTTATACAATGAGGGGATGGTTTTGAGTGTTGCCTTCTAGATAAAGTTATCAAAATTATTTGGACCAATTATTTTTCAAAATGTCCGTACCAATGTTTCATTAAAGTTAAAATTATTGGTCCTAAAAAATTCAGTAAGATACCGTCAAACGGGGTGACTTCGGACAAAAACACCTAAATCATTTTGAAAAGACTTTAACATAAAAAAATGTCTGTAAGTCAACTTTTTTAGATAGATTACTGAAAAAAGAGAACAATAGTCAACCTCTATCGAAAATTGAACGTGATAACGACAGGTGCGCTACAAATAGTTGGTGTTTTGTGAGCATGTTGGAGATAAAATGATGGAGATGTAATGAACAGAGTTTTCTGCATATTACTGAGATAATAATGGCGTGTCGAATATAAATTTTGAAAGAATATGAATCCAATGGTATAAATTTGAAAAATGATTTGCAGAGCATTTTTTCGTTCCAATTAATCAGAATCAATAGTAAACTTGATTTTCAATATCTGTTGGTTGGCTCCAACGGCCTCATAATTTGTCTTGTATAACGTCATCAAATTTTTGAAAATAATGAATTTTACTTTTTTTGTGTCAGTACTTGCAAAGAAACACTAGTTATACTATGATTTTGAAGAATGGCTGATCAAAACGCATTTTAGCCCTTATAGGACGAATCCAGACTATACCGGATTTTTGGTTGGCAAAGGGCGTATCCCCTTTTTACCAATAGAAAGCGCCCAGGTGCGCTGTTTTGGAGCAGCTAAGTCCAAAACTAATTTTCCTTTCCAGCGAGACCAAAACGAAGCCCTGAGAGGTTCTACTTGTCGAGATAATCGTTTTCCCCTTTTATTTTTTTGTCTATCAGTTTTAAGATATTGTTAAAGGCCGCCGCACCACAAGGGTTAGGTAGCAAAAATGACAAGGAGAACTGATTGGTTAATCCTAGAATAAGCGATGTTCCCAAACTACTGCAATGTTTTTATAAAGTATGTGGTTATGGGAAATATACATTTAAATATTGAAAATATCAATTTCAATTTTGATATATATATGAATAGATTCATAGTATCTAAAAGCACAATAAATTAATTATAAATTGTTTTTACTTGTCCGAAGTTATCCCACCTATATGGGGTGACATCGGACAACTTTAAAGGCTTTTAAAATCTAGCAAATGAGATCTTATCTGGCTAAAATAGCATGTAGCAAACTATTCCTATACATTTGTTGCTCGCTAGAGTTTTCGTAGCATTAACCACTGTGAATCGCGAGTTTTTTCAAAAAAAAAAAAAAAAAGTGTCCGAAGTCACCCCGTACGCACTGTAGCCTCTTAAAAACTTTTTACGAAACAATTTGACCAGTAAAAAAACTTAAAAGTTAACTTTATTTAATGTCAGTTGAAGTCAATGATGATTATATTCTCCGTACTAGATAAATGGCTTCCAAAGATAATTACCGTTAATGAATGAGGCAAAACCGTAGCTTATCAAAAGTACTCTATAGTGGAAACGGAGTTAGGTTTTCAACGAATAACTCAACAATTTTAATAAACCTATGGCTAAAACTTTGATAGATACTGGACTTTATAATTTTGAAAGTATATATACAAAGTTTTTCTAAATGTATGGCTAGGAGAACAAAATGAAAAGAGATTTTTGTAAAGTACTTATTTGCCTCACTCCGCGCACACGGGTCTAGACATCTAGTACGTAGTTTATAAATATCATTGGTTGAAGTCCGGCTCTAACATACCATCAAGTGTCCTTTTTAAACCGTTACCCCCAGGTCTTTCGTACCTTACGTACTTCGTGCTCCAATTTGTTCCTAGACAGTTGCTCTAGTAACAAACCGAGAGTGAGCTACCTAAGGATCTGAACCTCTATCGTTACGAGCGTATCACACTAAACTATTTTTCCGACAGACGACGACAAAGACGAGGATGAGATCGACGAAGCGAAAAATGTAAACAGTGACAATGAAGAAGAAGATCAGGGGGTCATCAAACAGACAAACGACAAAATGGAAGTGGCCGATAATGGTCTTGTTTTTAACCAGGAGACTGGCACTATAAATGAAAACCTTCTAAAGAAAGATCCATCTTTCGGACACAATGTACGTATATGTTTTCAGACGCTTTGTATGTTTAATTTTTCGGACTTGATGCATTTACTTTTTCTAACCTGGTAGATGTATGCAATATGGAGGTTATGTTTTTGGAACATAGCATAAATTAGAAATTTTTTCTTTTATTCCTTTGCAGTTAAACTTTCATATAGGTTTCCGCTCAAGGCTTAGTTTCCGCTACATAGAGATTTTGACCATCCTTGGTTCTCAAAAAAGATAAGTTCGCAATGAAAATAAGTTCGCTATGAAGAGTTTCATTGTAAATTAAAAGAACGTTTGCCTGTTCTCAACTAGCAATCTTTTCCCCTTATACAGAACGGTGATACATTTGTTGACGACGAAATGAGAAATAGCGGCATTGATAAAAAATCTAAAAATGGCCGCATGCAGAAACAAGGCAGACGAAAGATCAAAGCTGCGGGGAAAACAGCATCATTAAAATTAGCTAGCAAGCCAAAGGCAGCAAACAAGATAAAAGTCGTTCCAGTAGCAGATCAAATTAGAATATTGAAAAAGTTGGCTGTAAAAGCTAAAGCGAAACCGACCGAGGTTAAAGCTAGTAAGAAGTCGGATTTATTACGTCGTAACTACGACAACGACAGTGAAGACGCCGATAATGATAAAGAGAACGAAGAAAGATATAATGTAAGTTATTTTATGTCGCCGTTATTTAGTCGGGTAGCCTTTAGTACTGAGCCCAAATTCTAACCTTGCTCCATGGTGGGAGGAGAAGAGCGTATGACCTTAAAAGAGAACCGTAATGTTCTTAATAAATTGAAAAGACACGGGTGAACAAGTAATAAAGACTATTAGAGCCAAAAGACTGTCTTCTTGCCCCCGAGCTCTATGAATTCACGTCCCGCCAATGCCTCACTCTAATTGATTCCCTTATTTCTGATTTTAGGAAGATCTTTGGTGAATAGAAAAAACAGTGTCAAAGAGAAACTAGAGCAAAAAATAGAGAGACGTAAAACAGGAAAAACAGTTCATTTTTCACAGATAAACTGTTCAAAAGCTCAACAAAAGATAGTACCATCGGTTCCAAAAAGCTGACAAAAATCTTTTGAAAAATTCAATTGTCAAAAATTAATCGTTTAGAATATGATATCCTGTGTAATATAGTTATATATTGTCATTGCCAGCGGTGTGTCGGGCAATGATCTTAGAAAAGGGCGGTGTAAATTAGATTATGTTTAGCTGGTAATGTGTTTTCATATGTGTAATAATTGCAGTGTTTATCTATAGGTGCTACTTTTTTGTGTATTTTAGTTTTTTACAGTCATCAATTATAGCAGTGTTTTATTTCATAGAAAATCTTTCATTTTGGGAAAAAATTATCATTGGAGCGAAGAAAACTTTAATAATCGATCGTAATCGATCGTAATAAAGTAATCGATGCAGGGTATAAACGAGTGTTCTAGCTTCTGCAATTCAAAGTTTCTCGATTGATTTGAAATTTCCTTAAAATTATAGAAACTTGTTCCGTTGTGACATCGTTTTTCTTCCATTATTCATATAAACTGACCTAGTTTGACGTAGGTTGTCACGTGTATGTCATGTGATTGCTTGCTTATATTACAAGTCATGTTTTTAGCTTTTTTTAGATATTTTACAGTACGAGTTTTGAAATTCCTCAATACTTAATGTAGTTCCTAGACCCCTGAACATTAAAAATATAGTTTCTAGACCCTTCAAATTTTCTATTTCTAGGTCCTGGTCCCCTAAAATTCAATTATTCAAGGGAAGTTTAAACTCTTGAATTTTAGCAATACAAAGTAGGTCCTAGGCACCTGAACTTCAACAATAAGGTCCTAGATTTCTTTAAAATCCAGCGATGCAAAGTAAGTCCTACAATCATTGTCAAAATATCGCAGACTTTTTCTAGTCTTTCCTGTATGAATTAACACCACAACGATAAGATGTGTGAAATTTGGATACCCTGCTAGACAGCGATTTATCGCGCAATTAATCTATATGAGCCTTGAGCCTTGGGTGAAAGGGTGAAAACCACCCAACGCCCTTTTTGGGTGGTTTTCCACCTCATTAAGGCGGTTTGATTGGGCAATGGCCAAAATTCGAGTTTTCCAACTTTTTGTCTGAAAAAATCCACGTTGATGTAGAATGGAAAATCTAAAAACTGGCAGAATTTACTCATTGCCTACAGTATTTTTGTCCGTAATTGTAGACCCCTGAATTTTCAACAAAAAAGAAGGTTCAAAAACCCTAAACTTCAATAATATAAACTAGATCCTAGTTCCCCGAAATTCGACAATCCCTAATAGGTACTAGACTCCTAACGATTAGCAATACAAATGTATCCTAGATCCTTGACCTTAAAATAATACAAAGTAGGTTTTTGACTTCTGATTACCGAAAATTTAAGGCAAGTCCAAAAGCTTGAATAACATAAAATAGGACCTAGTTCTCCGATTAATTAAATAGATCCTAGTCCACTGAACATTAGCAACACCCAGTAAGTCTATGAAAAATTAAACGTTAGTCCATATAATATTCTTATTTGATTTAATTTTGTTCATCTATAGACCTATCCCGCAATGACGTACCTTTGATATTTTCAAATGTTTTTTATTCTCCGCCTTGTTAGGAAATCGCTTTTCTGGCCAATAAAATGTAATGTTTTTAAATG
Organism: Cladonema radiatum; assembly: GCA_025330745.1. Lineage (NCBI taxonomy): Eukaryota > Metazoa > Cnidaria > Hydrozoa > Anthoathecata > Cladonematidae > Cladonema > Cladonema radiatum. The sequence continues at coordinate 6,114 of JANSTP010308917.1, read as the reverse complement.
ATTGCGAGGCGGAGAATAAAAAACATTCGAAAATATCAAAGGTACGTCATTGCGGGAAAGGCCTATTAGGCTTATTTTTTTGTTACATAACGTCAACCTGTCTGCCCGCACCTTCCAAGATACTTTATCTGTAGAGCTTCTCGGTATTCATTAATTCAAAATAATTGTGGGCCAAAGACCTTCCTATATTATTTCTGCATGTTTTAGAGTAAAATATATAAACAATGGACTGAAAACAGCAAGAAAATTTAACAATGTATCTACTGTCCACACCTTCATTATTTATAAAGATATGTAAAATGCAGAACACCGACAAATCATGAAGTACTTCTCGTTCATCCTATATATCGCAACCTTACATTCGGTATCATCACGCATTCGGCATTTTACACATCATGTACACAGAAAATCTTATAGGCCAATCACATCGACAATAAAAGGTATTTCACAGATTTTTTGGTGGGAAAATTTTTATTCAATAATATCTATTCCTTTTTGCAATATAATTTCGACATAAAATTCCGAAATTTTCAACAATTTTCCAAAGTATAAGAGCAAACGTTGATTGCATTAGGCAGGATCAAGGCGTACCCAAGTATGCCTTGGGCAGGATCCAAACCTATCGGCGATCTTGTCTCATAAATTAAATATTTTAATTTCTTTTTTTTCACCCTATTCTTCTGGATAAAGCATAAAATTATGCTCCATATCAAGCTTTATTTTTTGTAGAATTTAGTTAGGAACAGTTTGACAAAGTTTCAGGTCTAGATCTTTTGAAGAGTCAAGGAAGTATCCATGTACCCATACCAGGATAGACACATTTCGCCAATTATCGTGGTTTGTGTTGACATAATTTTCAATAATTTTTTATCGGCATGATGACGCCAACTTTTTTATTATTTAGTAGTTCATGTGTTTTTTACGATTGTCCCAATTTTTATCGAAGCTTATTAAGTATTTCAGTCATTAGGCACTCTTTCACCTCACACATTAAGAACACCGAAAAAAGCCGACTGGATAGAGGGTTAACACTTTTCTTGTTTTTTAAGAGGAGAACCCATGTCACAACGGAGGAACTTATTCAACTGTCGGATTGAATGAAAAAGTTTGTGTTTGTCCGGAGAAATTCATGGGAACGAAATGTCAAGGTATTGTCCTCTTACAACCTCGTTCCCAGGACTTCTTTCTCTGTGCCGTAGAGAATCTTCTGTTTTCAAACTTCTGTCTTTTCAACGGCAAGGAGAGAAGCCCCGGGACCAAGTTTGATTTTTACGACTCTTGTAGTTGCCGAGGAAAGATGCCATTAACCAATCTTAACAATTCCATTTTTTTAGAAATAAACTACTGCTCCGATAAACCTTGCAAAAACTGTGGAAGATGTACCGTCACGCCATCCTATCCACATTATACTTGTGAATGTTGTAAAAAATACTATGGTCCACAATGTCAATGTAAGTGACAATAACAGTTTTTTCTCAAGGCTGATGTTTTCATAGGAAAAAGAAAAGAATATTGAAAGAAACAGAATTATTAAAACAGCCTCTATTTCCAGCACTCTCCCATCTGGAACTAAAAACAACGCTCCCTCTAGTAAACTAAAACCTTAAAATTATTTCTCTATGTTGGACTTTCTATGTTTCGAACAAAAGTCTTGATTTCAATCTCTTTAAAGCTCGAGTAAAATACCTCGCTAAGTTAAGATAATTGCGAAAAAGAGGCCCCAAATTATCTCCAAAGTTGGTTGTGTACTATTTTCAATTAGATGTTCTCAAATAGCTCTTTTTGTAAGCATAGGCTGCTTATCAAAAGTTTGGCAGGTCCTTGAAATTTTTTCTATACTTTAACCAAAAAAATATTCATCCTTTAGTCGAAAACGTGTGTGAACCCAACCCATGCGGCCGATTTGGTAAATGTGAAGCAATAGGGAAAAACTGGACTTGTTCCTGCCAACCCGGTTTTAAAGGTGCCTCTTGTAATGGTAAGAACTTTAGGTTTTCTTTCAATAATTCTTGACACAAAATATATGATATATTAAACTAATTCAAACCCAATCAGTTTGCCATCAGAGCCAGGGTAGATGATTAAATGAAAGGTTTTCTAGAGTACAGCAAACATTCAACGTCTATTATTTTCTTCAGATTTGCATGTTCCAACTGGGAGTCAGAAAAGATGAAATTAGGTTTTTTGGTATCTTGGCGTTCGAAAAAAGCGGATCTAAAATAACCTATACAAGATACTGTGGCCATACAATCCGGTAATCGCACTTTAACCCTCTAGGAGGCAAATGTGGTCGTTAAAGTACCTAACTGGGAGTTTTAGGGGGTGAAGCCCTCTAACGTGGTCCATGTGGAGGAGCCACGCTGAGTTTAGGCTCCAGTGAAAGAAGAATAGTCCTACTTTCCAACGATAGCTCAATATATGTGTAGGAGATCTTTCTTGAGGAGCTAGACGTGTTTAAAACTTCAGGTTTACCTGTAAGAAAAAGAGGCTTTTTCAGTATGACCCTCGTACCGAAAGGGTTAACTGCAGTTAGGCTAAAAACAGACACTAATTTCCTAGATATTAGAAATCGTCCAGATCATGGCTTTTCCCGTATGTTTTTTTGCTGCGTAGGGTTTGTGTAAAAGGGACTATGGTAGGCCTAGTCTATGCTACAGTAAAATAATATTCAAAAACCTGCTAAAAGAGGCCATAAAATCAATTGCTACCAAAATATACTTATCATCTTCGTTATTATTATTTTTTAGTTTTGGATAATTGTTATCCAAATCCTTGCAAAAATGACGGCAAGTGCGTTCCTACGGACGCGTTTGGAAGTATACGTTGTGATTGTGGCGGAAGTAAATGGACAGGAGCGCTTTGCAACGGTATAGAACAATACACCTGTTCCGCAATGACGTCACCATAATATTTTCGAATGCTTCTTATTCTCGGCCTCTCTAAAATGTATATTAAAGGACTTTACATATCAACATATTTTATTGGCTTGAAAAGCGATATACAAAACAAGAAAACCAGGTTGAGGACGAAAAGCATTCGAAAATATCAAGGTGATGTCATTGCAGGAAAGGTCTGTTTTTATTTGGTAAACTTTTTCAGTTCAAACTTTATTTTTCCCTTCTCCGTAGAGTGAGCTTATTCTAGAGGACACAGCCAATAATAATTTTTCTATATATCAATTATTTAATGATGACCCAAATGTTCCCTCCCCTGTCTCAGGGCTTCTTTCCTTATGCTGTTGAGGAGAAAAGAAAAGAAAGAAGCCACCTGACGCTTCAAGATGTGTAAAATGGATACAAAATGTTAGGTATTCTAAATGATACAAATTTTCATTAAAACAACACATAGTTTATTTCAAAAATTAAACATTTGCCTCTTACCCTTTTTTATAAGCAACAATTTTATAAGCAATTAGGTTGTGACTTCGAATTTTTCTAAGAAACTTTTAGTACTATTACTGAACTCTGCCGTTTTGCTTTAAGTAATTATGTATGACCGCTTATTAAACACTTATTAAGAACTGCGGCACATAGTGCCATAGAAAAAAAGCATCATTAGGTTAAGCTTTCGAAATAGAAGCAAAATTTACCTCTCCAAGGCGCTTAAAACTTCCAAAACTACGATTTTAATGGTCTATAAATTTGCTGAAAATTTTGTGTAAGCAACTTATTTTTGTAAACAACTTACTAATTTTCGGTATTGAAATTGTAAGATCAGGAACAAATCTTGAACCTTAGTAGCTTATAAAAACAAACCTGATAACGTGTATTGACAGGTTTATTTCATTATTATTTGGAAATATTGTGATTGGTTTTAGTTCCAAATGCATGTCAAAGCAATCCATGTCAGAATGGAGGTCAATGTGAAGATCGGAATGGAGATTTTGCGTGCACGTGTATCGAGGGCTTCACTGGAAAATCATGCGCTGGTAAGGTAATACAATTTTTTTTATATTCATGCATTTTTAATACCCCCGTCTTATTCAGAATTTACTGTCAGTTTTTCTTATTACCAGGGGGTCTGAAGTACAGTTGACTCTCGATAACTCAAACTTACACGGGACCCTAGAAACAAAGTTCGACATACCGAGATGTTCGAGTTTTTGATTGTTGCTGAAAAGGGTTTTAAGGTATAAGGGACCGAGAAAACAGTTGGGCCCACTGAGATGTTCGAGGTTTCGAGTTTTCGAGTTACCGAAAGTCAACTGTATTGGCATTTTCATTTTGTTAAGGACTGCTTGTTTTTGGAATCCCATGTCAGGAAAAAAACTAAAGCGGAATTGGAAAAATGTTTAAAGCTAGTTCGATTTCCTATTTTTCGGAAATTGAGTTACCAAATTCTTCCATTTTTCGTTTTTGCGATTTTAAAGAATTGACTATATCTTTATCTTATCAACTTTTCGAAAATTTTGCATCTTAGCAAATCTCAAAAGTTTCTTCTTGATCAAAAATCCTATAGAGCAAAAAAGGTAAAATGCACTCCATCGTGGATGTTTTAGAAACGGTTTGTTCGCCGAATCCTTGTCAAAATGAAGGAACATGTATTCAAAACCAACGTGGGGAAGCGCAATGTGTTTGTCCAGCATATGCTAAAGGTGCACGCTGTGAAGGTTTGGATTTCAGTTTCCATCTTTTTTTTTTTTCATTATTATGCAGAAGAATGGCCACAAGTATCCTTCCTTAATTCTTTTCGTTTAGTGATAAGTCCATGTTTAATGAGCCCGTGCAAAAATAACGCCCGATGTGTTGATTCACGTTCCGGATATACATGGCCATTGAGACCAATGCAATATTACTGCATTTGCAAACCGCCCTATGTTGGGCGTCATTGTGAACGTAAGCTCATTATTTCTTTGGTCGGTGTTACTATATCTATGGGTGTTACGCTGTACATTCAGTTTAATAGAAGGCTTAGCACAATGGTAGCATATTAGGCTGAAAATCCAGTGCCCTTCCTGAAGGGGGGGCAAAGGGGGCTAGCCCCACCCCTAAGCTTTTTCCTTGCAAAGTTAGTTTCAACTAAATTGCTACTGGTGTTTTAATATTGACCTACAACCGTGGTCAAAAATATTGGAACAATTTGGAGCTTCTTCGGCATAACTCTGCACCACAAGTGATAATTGAAAGGAGATATTTTTACTTTCCAAGACATCCATTTATTGCGCGATTCATCTATATGAGCCTTGAGCCTTGGGTGAACGGGAGAAAACCACCCACCTCCCTTCTTGGCTGTTTTTGTAGCCCTTTAGGGTGGTTGAAAAGGGGAATCACCAAAATTGCTCTTCCGCAATTTCGTTACTGGAAAATAGCATGTCAAATGGAATGTCAAAATCTGAAAGCTGCTCAGTTTTACTCTGAATTTCAAATATTTTCGTCGGAATATTATATGGAAACCTAAAGCCTTTTTAGCCAATATTGTTTGCCAAACTTGCGTTTGACATGAGCTACCCCAAACAAAATATCTCAGATTTTTGGTCCAAACCCGCCTCCGATCGTCTAGCGAACACAGCTCTCCAGGAGCTTGTTTCTCTTCTCTCTTTTTTATAGTCACTCATGTTTTTGTGTCTGGCATCATCGCAATGTTTTGTGATCTCATCATTATATCGTCTGTCTCTATTTGAAGTCGAGACAATCTGAAAAGATTTTGGAATTTTGTTTTTTAGAGGAACCTTGCAGTCTTTGTGATATCAACGCATTCTGCACTGCTGGCAGATGTTATTGTAATCTAGGTTATATCGGTGATGGTGTTGTATGTAGACGTGAGTTATTTTTTTCTTCTTAAAAATTATATCCCAATAATTATGTATCCCAACTGCTCTATTGAGAAAAAGTTTTCATTTGTTTCCAGGACGACCGGATGTTTGTAACCCTAACCCATGTTATAATGAAGGAACTTGTATTGACAAATCGGACGGTACATTTTTATGTGTCTGTAAAAAGTCGTTTCACCCGCCATTATGCAAAGGTGGGTCAATGTTTCTACTATTATTATAAATTATATACATATTTTCAATTCTTTTTAATACAGAAAATTTTTCTTTTAAGTGCGTGACAGTTGTTTACCAAACCCTTGTAATGGTGGTCGTTGTTTTCCGTTGCCGGATGGTTCATTCAA
>JANSTP010308806.1:0-17092 GCA_025330745.1 Cladonema radiatum | reverse complement strand
TGGGAGTGAAACATTCGATGCAGTTAACGTAGGTGAAGGAAGCCTATTAGAAATCAATAAAAAGTATAATTTTCTCACTGAATTAGAATCATTTTAAAACACTACTGTGTATACACTATTATTGCTACTGGCAATAAAGATAATAGCAACTACAATCATTATGAAATGATACTATTTACGAAACAGTCGAAAAACAGAGAAAATTAATTATAAAGGGTCCTTAAAAGAACCCTTCACCATGCTGAACACCTATTGGTCATAATTAGTTAACAAGGATATTTCAGAATTGATACGTATTACGTTTTATAAAAAGGAGAAAAGAAGATAAGAATATGACACAAAACATCAATAAGGTTCTGTTTAATTAACTAGTGATTAACGAGGGTCACCTATGTCATATTACACTGTCAGACAAGCAGGCCATGGATCACCTTGGAACCAAAATCATACATCGCATTGTTTACAGAGGGGAGAATCCCTCTACAATTACCCCCCCCCCTCTAATTACGAAAAAATAAATTTTACCCGGATTTTTTATTCGATAGATAAGGAAATGCTCAAATAGAGTAGAAGCAGAATAATCAATCCATATATGACCAAACTTATCTAAACGTGTTATTTCCCCACTGTTGTTATTCTCACGAAAAACGTCCACTATCCTTAACAGGAAACTTTTTCCTTACTCCTCAAAAAGTGATTTTTAGGACTTCCATCCCTCATTAAGTGGAAGGGGGATCATACTATGCATAGAAAGCACAAAATGCAATCAAAAAACCGGGAAAGAACTTCACTCTATGATGCTTGATGTACTTATAAAAAAGTTTAATAGACGATTATAAAAACGAACTGGCTTACTTTCAGTGTTTCCAAGACCTGCTTGACAACAAACGTTTTACCAGTTGCAGTGTTCCCATGAATAAATATGGAATTCGTTGTCACTTCATCTGCATCACCTAGCAAGTCCAATAACAAAGATACTTCCTTATCTCGACATATACATTTTTCTTCAATTTCTTTCCTTACTTCATCCATGACTATAAGTTACTGCATAAAATAACCTACAGAAATATAATTGGAAAGGGCAACTTAAGACAATATTACACACCAAACGTGCTTGCAATCTATAATCAGTATACCACAAAAAACAATGAAACAAATAATATAAAAAAACTCATTTAGTGCACTACATATAATAAAACTAGACAAAATTGCCAAACTGCCATTAGAAAAAGTGCGAGGAAAAGGGGGTCAAAATGCACAGGTAGCTTCAAAAAACGCGTGGGTGTAATGAAAAACACAGGGCTATAATGAGCAAAAGAAAGCATAAGAATAAAAATGTATAGCAGTACGACCTCTATTATAAACTATTTGATCTGTAAAAATGTTGGTAACGATTGATCTGCTAACAAGACATAAGCTTTACGTAGATCCCTTAAGGTATTATTACTAATATTGTCATTTTCCAACTTGCTTATGATAACTATTTTAAAGGACTCTTGTAAATCATTACACGACTGTTCGTAATCACTGATGACACTTTGTAGCATGGACCACACATTGTCACGTGATTGTGTATCAATTGTGTCCACACTTTCTGCGTGATTTTCGAAATAGTTCAAAAACGCATTTCGATAGTAATTGACATCTTGCTGAATGTTTTCGTCATGTTTAATCTTCTTGATCTTTCTTTTTAATTTTGTATACTTCTTTTGTATTTCTATATATTTTTCGCTATACAGTTCATCTAAACTGCTTTCAAGGTATGCATTACTATCTTGGGAATGTCCATTTTCAGGGAGTAAGGGATTTTCAATTTTCTTATAAACAGAGTCAACGTCTTTTTCTTTTCTTGCAACAGTATGAGGTAGTTTGTTTATAGAACTTTTACTATGATTTTTATCAACATTTTGGGGAATGACATTTCTAGAAGATTTACCCATCTTGACTTTAGTCGATGGTTGAGAAGATTTTGGGGGCTTTCTATTTGGAAGTTTTGTTTCAACTTTTGAAGTCTGTTTTGCTTTAATTGGTAAACTCTGTGTTGATACTTTTTCTTTTTTAGTTGCTTTTGTTTCATTGTCATCTTGGAAATTGAAAACTTTTTTTGCTTTCTCGAGTAAAGCGTCCACCTCATCAAACTCATGAGAAATTGCAGCTTCAGTTTTCAATTTTTCTTCTTCTTCATGTTTTATTTGAAGCATTTTCTTTTTCCCGATCCATTTAACAATGCGTTTGTGTGATAAATTCAAATGATTGATCAGTGAGTCCAACAGGAGATTGTCATAATCTAAACGTATGTATAAATCTTCCAAAGACTCATATAAACTATTCATAATTCCAGCTAAGTTGCAAACAAAATATAGAACAAAATACTGAGTGTCCACATAAAATGAAGTTATTAAAAAAGCACCCAGAACAACCACGACACTACAAAATTTTAACTTTAGTCTTTGTGACATCATGCTCCTTACAGGTCCACATGGAAGAAAATAGAGCGATAGAAATCTTAAAGTTTTTCTTTGGCTGATATTGTGAACACACTTATAATTCAAATACCTTCTACCTAATTTTTCAAAGAGATTGAGGTAAAATTTAGGGCGAGCGAATGACAAGACTAAATTTTTAACAGGTTGTTGTTTTTCTGCATCTCATATTCACCAAATAACTAACCCTTAAGAGCCTTGTGAGGCAAAAATGGGAAACAAGCAAACAACCAACCAAATGAGAAAAAAAAAGAATAATTTGCTTTCCTGCAACATTGGTATCCAGAACAAAAAATCTGTCAAGAGAGTTAATTTTACAAGATTTTATTATCTCTTTCTTGTACATCAACAGATGTAATCCCTTTCTGGCAGTAAAAATATTCAAAATACGAGCGAGAACTTTATCTATGAAACAAAGGTGGCAATATAACGGCAATTAAGATGGTGAATAATAGCAACAAACATACAATCCAAAAAAGACGATTGTCTTTAAATAAATATCATTAATTTTAGTCTAAAAAACTAACAAGTTGAATTCCTAAAACTATAACAACCCAAAAATATTTTCTCTTTTTCCAGCACAATTTTAAAAAATGCAAAAAAGATAACAACGAAACTGTAACTACTTAAAATTTTATTTGAGAAAAGTACATTACTCAAACTTGATCACTTCTGATGAATTTCTTATTGACTTTTTAAAAAATATATTGGCAAAGCGAAAAGAATATATAATTAATTGATTACTGAAGTTAAAACAATCAATGTAACATGATCGATGAAAAAATATGAAGAGTAGTAAAAGTGATACTTTCGAATACGCTTCTAATGATTTAGGGAGCCAAAAGCCAAATCAAACTCTTAACTCTATAAAAATTGATACAATTTACAATTCTTGCTCGTCATCAATGTCATAGTCATTCAATTTGCATTCGCTCTCACTTTTCTTGAGCAAAACAAGACCATCTCCAACCCTTGTCCATAATGGGGCAACAGTATCCAGAGGACCTTGACCTTTCCACACATGTTCAACAAAATGTTTTTCAACTCGCCTTTCATCAGATTTTCTCGATGATGTTTCAGAGTTGAATGGAAATGGTAGTATTGTTGTCAGAACCAAGAGAGATTGCGGATAAGTGGCAAGGTCATTATAAGAATCTGAATATGACATGAAAAGTTGTGCCGTTTTAAACGGAAGTTTCTCAATATTTTGTATGACAACAAATTTTTGTTGCTTTCCTAAGCTATTTCTAATTTTGCTGTCGAGTTTTTCTTTTTCTAAATATACACTTGCATTTATCTTTTGAAAGGGAGAATGTGTGAACGCATTGCCCAGTTCATTTACAAAACAGTTCATTGTTTTTTCACTGCCAGCATAACCAGCTATTAAGAATGAAACTGGACGTAAGTCTTTTTTGTCCATATTGAAAACACGGATCAAATGATCCAAACCAACATTTTGAATTAATTTTTTTGTTTCAGGATATTGCTCAGGAAACTTTTCAAACGAATTTTGAATGTTCTTCATAAATATCTTTTTATCATTGTACAAATGTCCTTTTGGAATATCAAAGATATATGAGTGAAAGTTGGTGGCAAATGCAGCAAAAGCAACTCCAAATGCTAACAAAATAAACAGATATGTGACCAATGATTTTCTTTCATCAGTGTTCTTCTGAGTTGCATCCTAGAATAAAATACAACATCTAAGGTTGTAAACAAACCATATATGGTAGAAAATTGCATATACTATCAGGTTTATTGTTAGCAGGTTAGACAAAAAATGTGGAAAATATATTATAACCAACCTTTGTTGAGTTTTCTCCATTGAATTCTGTCTTGTCTTCCTACAAATAAAGTATCCTCAAAATAAAACAGTAAATTTCCTGTTCCTGAGATCAACAAATTATCTAAACTACCAAAAAAATCGCTTTTTTATTAAAACCATATGAGATGGCTGGACTAACAGACAAAGCTACCAAGTTAAAACATTGGCTGAGGCAATCTACAGAAGAGCTTTCGGAAGAAAGATTGACAATCTTCAGAGAGATATTCTGATAATGAGAGGTAAACCATATACTTCAAACCAAATATTACTTTGTGTTTATTTATCTTTTACCTTATTTTCACAATCTTTACTTGTAATCCTTTTTATAGAAATGAGAATGCCTAATTTGGAAAATAAAGTACAATAAAAGATCCTGATTGGCTCGAAATACTTGAAAAAAAAAGGAAAATGTCAAAGAAAATTTGAGGTGGAACCACTCCAATGTTCCTGACAACTTCCGCATGAAATCTTCCATAGAGAAAACAGGGAATATAAGCGCAACGGGAAAATTTTTATTCACATCACCTGTACTTTGCCTTTTGTGACCAAACTTGGTACACGCATACCCCAATAGGTCCAGCATATTTTAGGCCTAATTTGACAGTTTGATGCTATGGTAATGGCTTATGACATAATTGGAATTCTAAGCTTCAAAATTTCTACAACTTCGCCTGCACTACACATTAACATCAAACAGTTCTGAAAATTTTTAGGTCAATTTCGATGGTTGGTTACTATGGCAACAGCCTATGACGTCATTAAATGGTCATTAAATTTATTATAACTTTACCTGTACTTTGCCCTTAGTAACCAAACTAATTACACATAATTCCCTGAATTGTTCTAAGGATTTTAGACCAATTTTGACAGTTTGTTGCTTATACAATAGCCTATGTCTGACGTCATTTAAAAACCAATTTAAAAAATTATTTATAACTCTACATGAACTTACCCTTAGTGACCAAATTTGGTGCACGTATATATAACTTTCTGAAAACTTTTAGGCCAATTTGAGGATTGGTTGCTACGGGAAATGGCTATTTTTTCCTTTTTTCTCATCTTTTTTAAATAACAAAACAGTGCATTGTTAGTAAGGGATCGTATTGCAATCATTCGCCTGACCTGCGCTAGCAGGCCTATACAACACTTCAGTGCCGGATGATGCATTTTTTCAGAAGGTAGATCTATCATTTAATTGTTAACATCACAACCATCTATGATTTTATAAGAGCAGCAACTAAATAACAAATTAATCTAATCTAAAATATGATCTAATCTAATCTAAGATAAATTTGATAATTTAAAATAATGTCTTAGAGATTTTCGAGCATTGATATAGGTATAGGATCATGCAGCGACCTGGGACTGCGTTAGCAGGCAAATACAACTCGTTAGTGTCGTGCAAGGCAGCTAGTTTTGATAATTTCAGTGGTGCTCTTATGGTAGCCTTGCTAGTTAGGAAAATCACAATTTCGACTGGATACCAAAAAGTGAACACAATAGGGCTGATAAAAAAACGAGGTCAGTACTTCAAGTCAGATTGACAGAAAAACCTAGTAACACCACTGGTCAAAAAGATTTAAAATATACAGCTTTAGGGTAGCTAGTTTTACTAGTTTTAGCCATTTCTGATAGTTTATGACACACAGAATCAGCCACACTGATTTTGATATTTGCATGGGTTAAATTTGGCTTAAAATAGTTACCGAATATCTAACAACATCCGACCCAAAAGCTGGTTTATCCAACTGTTTTTATTTTTATTCCGACACTTTGTCTAGTAGATTTTATATTTTCAAGCTACTAAAATTACTAAAATGTCCAACCTTCAGTAAAGCTCTATATGGCTGACCCAAAAAGGCACTGACAGGACATTTTGTCTGATTAATTTTTACGCCTTATTTTAAGCCGTGGTTAAAACAACTCTTTATACAGTGAAAAAAAAATCTAAGTGAATTTGCATGCAGTCATAATAGTCATAGTGTGGAAAGAAATATCTTATATATTTGCATATCATATATATCAACTATCCCTGAAAGTTTCTAGTATTAGCAGAGGTTCATGATTGCTATTCAATAAAAATAATAAATCTTCAGCTGTCAAGTGCTAAACTTTCAAATATTATATAAATAACCAACTTACACCTTAATTTTACCTTATAGCCCAGCCCTTAAATTTCAGATAATTTTGCCTCGGCAAAAACTAGGCTAAAATTGCCGAGTCAAAAGAAAAAAATGCAGTATGTAGTGAACTCTGCCTCAGCAATTACTTCAGCATTTGCTGAGTGCCGAGGGAAATTTTAAGGACTGTAGCCCTGTTATTCATAAATGAAAATACACTTTGAGTGTTAGATGCCAAACAAATGATACTTTTCATTAACAGAGCAAGAGACATTAACTTTTCCTTTGAAACAGACAAAGATGAATTTAGCAGCAAAATAAATATTAATTTACCTTCTTTTCGTGATTCATAGATTGAAATGAATGTGGTTGATCTACGGCAGTGTTTGATGATGTCTAAAACAAAGCACAAAAAAACTTACTATAATAAATCTCAAGTAACATATCTTTCTATTGTGTATCCAGTGGTGGAACTTAACACTTGTTCTACAGTGATAGACTACTAAAATTCTTTGCAGATGAGAGATATTTTTAATTCATCTACAAAGACTTTTTCCAGTAGTTAAGGAAAAGAAATCAAAGAAATTAATATATAAAAAAAGCTTTGTGTAAATTATAATGTTCCAAATATCAGGAGACAACAATAAAATTAACGAAATCTAAACACAAGTCATTTAAACAATAACACCATTCTCTGAACTATAAGCTTCATTGATCAGTGTAGTATAAGAATGAAGATACTTGACTGATTCTACTAAAACCTCAATTTGAAGATATCGTAATTGGATATAACTGAAATTCTGCTTGAATGAACAAAATTGAAGGAGTTTCCCAACATATTCCTCCTATATGGGCCAGTGCCAAACATTTTGAATCCCACCACAGGTATATGGGATATATAAAAGTTACTGTGCTTATATAACCTTACAGGATTTTTCTTTTCTCTTTAACAAAAAGAAAAATTAGCAATCACTCTTACAAAAAAGCTATGTTGGAAAAACGTTTAAGATGTTATTGTTAGGATTGTCAGCATTTTTTTCGACTCATTGACTAGAAGGCTTAGCCTCCATAATATTGAGAAAATTTCTACCACTAATTTTAAAAAAAGAACTTTTCCGATAAAAAGTAAAAACAACTGCTTTCATTGAGAGAAATTGGCAAAACTCAACTGCTTCACTCCATCGTCTTTAATACCATTTTCTATCTCAAAAGAGATATTTCTTGTGTCAAGGCAAAGATTTCAATTTAGTTGATCTATGATAAAATTTTTATCCATGAAAGCATCATGATGAAAGTAAGAAGATCAGAATAAAACTTCATCTCACAATAATCCAATCATATCATTTTTCACCTTATAAAACCTTTCTAAAAGCTTGCTATAAGAGGCAAATATCCAATGTAAAAATGCTCATTTTTCTTCAAATTGAAAATTTTAAATACCCAAAATGTATTTTCAAGTTTAATTTCTTATCACTCATTTACTTTTCATACAAATTTGCAAAGAAAGAGGTATCCTGGTTATAAAATCTCTGGTTATCCATCCATTTTCAAACCAACCCCCCTCCTCTATTACCGGTGATTCCCCAATATCTAAAATTTATGAAACTCCACTCATCCGGGACAGTTGTATTACCATACTCAACAGTTATCTGATAGAGCAAACCTTTTACAAAATGTTCCTTATTTTATTTCAGAAAAATAAACTTGGTTCTAAATCACAAACAATTTTAAAATACAAACTAAAACGGAAACAAAATATACAGTTTGAATTAACAACCCCTTGCTAGAAAAATATTTGATACCTCCCCCCAAGTCTTTGAAATTTGAGAAACTCAGACCATGTCTTCAAAGGGGGGTGGTCCGAATTATGCATAATATGTCAGTGAGAAACTTGAATTCATTTTCCCCAAATAATAGCACCAGCGTGGTGGATTTTGTGTTAAAGGGATTCTGAGGTGAAATTATAAGTTGGGTTCATATGAACGAGGAGAAAAAATGTTAAACACCAGTTTTTATTTCATCTCAATCTGACTTTTGGTTCTCTAGATATTTGAGTTTAAAGATTTGCCACTTATTTGTCACTATTTAAAAGTAAGATTAAGATTACTCTATACACTAAAATCAAATATCTCAAGTACTAAAAGTCGGATTGAGATGAAATAATAACTAATGTTAAACATTTTTTTTTCTTTTTCAAATCACGCCAACACATATTTTCACCTCGGAATCTCTTTAAAGGGCACATCAAAGGAGATTTTTGTTAGAATTTATAAAAAGAAAACATTCATAGATGCCAACTAGTGTGACCTTATCTTTTTTTTCTTTTTAATTTCTTAAAGACAAAAAAATATAAATAAAAAATGCAATTTCTGAGCAACACCTAAAAACTATTCTTTTTCTTGGACTAAATTGACACTATGACAGCCACTCAAGGGAGCCAAAAATTGGCCTTTATAGACAGGTTGCATTTATAGACAGGTTACATTCTACTGAAACTGAACCTAGGGAACAAATTAGCTGCTCACTGAAGGCAGATTATAGAGGTGGCCACTAAGACACATTTCATTGCAGTATCTTAAAATAGCCTCTGGGTGCCACTATTGAATCTATGAAATCACCATAAAACGCACTATGGAGTAAAATAAGGATATATACTGAATCCCAAATCAGCAAGATGGTCCAGAAATATAGACAAGCCAATGAAAGATAACTGATAAACTAAAAAGATCTCAAATTTTTAAGGACTATGCGTGATAATATACATAAAAACCTTGCATTATATATATGACAATTTAAAGAAAGTTCAGATATATGAATAATATAGAAGTAATACGAGTAAATTCAAATGTCTTCAGAAGTTATGAAATTACTAAAAAAATCCTTTTTAAATTTTCCAAATTGTACTGGCATTTCCTCATTTTTCATCTAAACATATCATAAAAAGGAGGATTATTTTTCATATCTTAAAATACCCAGTGATTTCCCAACGATTAAAGGGATTCCGAGGTGAAAATATAAGTTGGTTTCATATGAAAGAGGAGAAAAAATAATGAGCACCAGTTTTTATTTCATGTCAATCCAACTTTTGGTTCTCGAGATATTTGCATTTAAAGATTTGCTACTTCGGGAATTTCCCTAAATAGTTGAAGAATTTATGATGTCATCTAGTGTATAGAAAAATTGCCTCAATCTTGAATGCTGAATATCTCAGCTTATAATATTATTCCATGCATGAAAATTTATACACAATTTGTACACATTAAGGAAAATTCAATTACAAAAAATTTTTTCAAAAATAGTTTTTTCTTCGTTATTTCCAGGCCCTTTTTTGATTTAGGGTCAGGCTCAATATCTACCCGACAAAGCTTTTTTCCAACAAATAAATTCTTTTGTTGGAATCTTTTGAAGAACTTTGAAAACAAAAAATAATTTTAAAAGATATTTTCAAAAGCTCTAAATCGAGGACAGCATGATTTTCAAAAGGGGCCCCGGACTAGTGACCAAAAGCTTATTTATCAAAAAAGCTATTGCAAGAAGAGGTCTAATAGACATCTACTATCAACATGAAAGTTTTTAATTCGATAGCACTATTATAACCTGAGATATTTAAAATTTAAGATTGGGGCAATTTTTCTACACACTAGATGACATCACAAATTCTTCAACATTTTAGGGAAATTCCCTAAGTGACAAATCCTTAAACTCAAATATCTCGAGAACCAAAAGTCGAACTGAAATGAAATAAAAACTGACGTTCATCATTTTTTCTCCTCTTTCATATGAACCCAACTTATATTTTACCTCCGAATTCCTTTAAACAAATTAACAAAAAACTAGCAAAAATAAACTAACCGATCAAAACAATGTGAACTCTTATAACAACAAAACAGAGTGAAGTAGAATGAACTCACTTTTGTTTGCTGATTCAAGCATGACTCATGAGAGTTACTCTTTGATTCTAGAAGTTTAGCAGCTGGTCCGTCTAACTAGAAAATTATGAAGAGCAGCTATGTTCAGATACAGACTTTCAAGAAAGTGGTTAATTTTTAATGCAGTACTTAGTGTTATTAACAAACAAATGCTATGATGCTTCCAGAAACTAAGGAAATGAATTTCAAAGTTTTGTGTAATGTAGGATTTCGAAACTGTACAAATTCTGTACTGTACAAAAAACTGTACAAAACTGTACAAATTTATTTCCTGCTTTCTCAAAGCTTTTTATGAAAAATAATGAAAAAAAAATTATGACAAGCCCAAAACTATTATCATTTTGATGCTTTTTTCATTTGTGACCTCAAAAACGGTGATCAAAAAGGACAAATCAAATTTAATTAAGAAAAAAAAAAAATGACCTAAGTCATTTGGGAGGGGGCCCTAATTACTGCTCATTCAATAAAACTTATATAAAGTATCACTATTTATTCATACTCATAACAAATATCACTGGATCTTGCTGAAAAAACATTTTTAGGTATATGTAATGAATGTGAAGAAAGAAAAAATGCATTTTGTGAGAGAAGCGAAAACAAATGTTCAGAAATACCTGTTGGATATCTCTTTTTCTAAGTTCTTTGTATCTTGTGCCATTTTTTTCTGTTTTCTATGCAAAAAAAGATCTTTCATAAAATTATAAATGCCAGAAAGAAGGTATTTCATGAAAAGCGTGAAGTACTCACATTCCTTCTTTCATTCAAATCTTTTTCGCTTTTGAACGTAGGATTTTCATTATTGTAATCAGCATGTTCTTCCTCATTTTCCTCATCAGTGTACAACTGGAATCACAAAATCAAAAATAAAAAAATGCCAAATCAACCTATCTTTAACTCTTTCATTTATTTTTAGGTCCATATAAATAAATATATAAGCGTTTCAGGATTTTAGAGGCCTACATAGAGGACTGCATATTTTTTTGTTTATGTCCTTTTTTTGTAAATTTATTGTTATCCAAATACTAATAAACATCTTTTGAGAGAAGTTTTGTTTACAAAACATTATCTATACAGGAGTTATAACGAATTTAAAATATGGATATTTTCCGAAGGCACTTGACTATATAACAATTTCCCTTTTGTACATATATATCAATAAATTAAACGGCAATAACATTTGGTTGTAAGACAAATTCAAATAAAATATAAAATAAAAAGGAGTATTACATGGTTTCATGCAGTGTCTGAACCCCTCCCCCCTTTCTAGGAGAACCCCCTATTTCTTTATCTCCCCCCCCCTCCTATTTCTAAATATTTTACCTGACCTTTCTATTGGGAAGTTCAATCGTCCATTACCAAGTAATCAAAACAAAAAACAAAGCTAATTTTTTCTGTATACGAGGCCATTTGTACACAAAATATTTGAATATTGAATTATAACCTGGCCAATATGTCTTTGTAAAAAGAAATATTTACAGGTACTATGAAAAAATACTTTGAGAAAGAGGAGCATGTTGATAAAAAGTGATGAGTCCCAACCTTTTTTAGGAGAACTCCTTATTTCTGCATACGCCCTATTTCTAGACGGTTTTATTTTTACCCTCTCCCCCTATTTCTAAAATTTTGTGAAGTGAGAACCCCCCCCCCCCATAGCAAACATAGCAGACACTTTAAGGGAAGTCTATAAATTGTAGTATCAGTAAAAGAGAGTACTAGGTTTTCCTTAAAGTTTACTTTTTGACAGCATAAAAAGCCATATGCATTGATTCCTCGTCCTATCAATAAATATGCAAAGCACTGGTTTTTGGAAACTGAAAAAATTGGGTAGATTAAAGAAAACAGAACAAAATGGCATATGGCTACTCACATCCTCATCCAAATCTTGATTTATCTGGTCACCCATGTTTGTTTATAATTGATTATGAATCTAAAAACAGTCCCAAAGATATTTATAAAAATAATTATAATTTTACAATTGCTTTCATGCTTAGCTGAATAGAAAATTCGCTTGCATAATGGAACACTCATACCAAAAATAGTGCTGCCTTTAAAAACTTTTAAATTTTGAAGAACTAAAAGACAAAAACAGATTTATGAGGCTTGATTTTTTTCAATACATGTATTGGTTAATTGAGAGACAAGGAAGCTGCAGAGATGATTATCTGGAGAAACTGATTCAAACACTCTAGTATATATTGAAAAATTTATTTCGTGTTCTTCTGATTTTAACTACGTTATTTAATGCAATATGACACCTTAGGTTATCTATCAGCATAAATCTCATTAAAGAATTTTATTCATGCTGTTTTGTCCAGAGGATTATGATAAACTATTTAGTGGAAGGAGGAAAATGCAAAAGCCATATTAATTTTTGAAAACTTTTACTTTGCAACACTTTGCAAATATTTTAATGGGATTCCATGGTGAAAATATAAATTGGGTTTATATCAAAGATAAGAAAAAAAGAGGAATGCCAATTTTTATTTCATCTCAGTCAGACTTTCTGTTCTTGAGAAATTCGAATTTTAAAGATTTATCTGTTAGGGAATTTCTAAAAGTTGAAAAAATACCCCAATCTTGAATGTTAAATATCTCAGCAGTACGATAAGCAGATATCCGTAAAAAACAGAAGGAGAGTACTCTCCAACTCACCATAATCTTTTACGGTGAGTGATTCCTATGTTTCTTGCAGTAACTTTATTTTAGGTGAGAATTTCATATATTAGGTGAGTGATACATGGATTGGTTTAGGTGAGTGCTGAGGAGAACGCAAGTGATCACTCATCATAAACACGCAGGTCTCAATAAGTACTACAGTACATACATATCAAGGAAAATTCAATTACAAAAGAATTTTTTAAAAACAATTTTTGCTTCACGACCTCTAGGTCCCTTTTCGCCAAGGGTCAGTCTTCATATGTACTTGACAAAGCTTTTTTCAACAAATGACCTCTTTTTTTAGTTCAAAATCTTTCGAAGAACTTTAAATTAAAAAATAATCTCAAGAAAATTTTGCAAAAGCTTGAAATCAAGGGCAGCATAATTTTCAAAAGGGATTCAGGACTAAAGACCTAAAGCCCATTTATATATAAAAAAACTTGAGATATTTAGTATTCAAGATCAGGGTAATTTCTCCATAGATACACTAGCTAGATAATGACATAGCAAATTCTTCATCATTTTGGGGAATGTGACAAGCTCAAAATCCTTCTTTAAATTTTGACCTAATAGCTTTACAAAACATGCAAAAAGTTTGACCCGCTAAAAGATAAACAAAGACTGGGTGGGTGAGACCATGAGTTATGTAGGGGGCCACTCAAAATTTGAAATGTGCTACAGAAAACGTACTTTGGACGTTATTAAGGAGCGGGGGAGTCATAATCATGGATGTTACAATTTTTGAAAAACATATTATTTTGATTTTTAAAGAAGAACTCTGTATAATATCTGAAACAGATTCAATAGAGCATTTTATACATACATACATATATAATTTGTATCATTTCTTATCCTTATTTTCAATTTAGCTACACCCATGGACTTATAAACTCTGTTTATAAGTCCATGCTACACCCAACACTCATTCTCAAATACGGTTAGAGCATGTTTTCTCAAACTCTCGCCATCTAATGAATAATTACAAGTAATTTAGATATCTATAATAGATTTTAGTCTATTCTGGCCCCTTATAGATATATTGGAAAAAGCCAAACAGGAAATGCTGTACAAGTCTAAATTAGTCATTGGGTGTCAGCATTTTGTAAACATATTTTCATTGCGAATCAGTCACTAATTTTTCCAACACAAGTGAACTGGTGAACAACCAATCTTGTCAAGTGCAAGTAGCTTGTGCATGAACAGGTAAAAATACAATTATTACGGTTAGGAAGCAAGCACAAGTCATTTATAATTGGTGAAAATGAGTATAGAGTACTAAACATATACGGTGAAGTCAAAAGTAGCTAACAACTTTTCAGATGGATGCTAAGAGAGGGGATGACTAACTAAAAACAAATGCAGTGGTGTACCCTTGTGGTAGCCTGGCAGTTTTCGGCAACCAAAACTTTGTCTGGGCTACCTTATATTGCAGATCAGTAGCCCAGAATGGTAAACAAAAAAGGCCATAAAAGTGGAAATTTTAATCAATAGTATTTGCAGTTGGTTTTATAATCATTAAAAAGCCAAAAATATACAAATTTTACTACTTTGAACATCAATTAAAACCACATTCATATTTATCAAGAATTTCAGTGCCAAACAAAATCCATCTCAACTGGACGGGCTACCATGAAAAACTGGGAAGGTATAAATGTCAAGTACAAATGTCAACAAATCTAGAAATGGTAATACCCCTTCTTATAGAGCGAAATTTTAAGTCTAACAACTGGTCCAGCATCAACAAGAAATTCTGTTTTAAATATCTTCCCTTTTACAAAACTGACTTTGGATAGAAATCTTTCTCATTCATTAGACCATGCAATTGGAATAATTTGCATGCTAAGGCCACATGTAGTTGAGAGTTGGTTCATAGTCACTCAAGCTACGAAAAGGAAGATGCGGAATGCGGTGATTATTTGATTATTTTACAATACTCTAAATACTACTTTATCAAAAAATACTTAGCTTCTTTCTATTCATATAAAATATAAAGCGTTCACTTATAATAATATAAGAAAAGACCTTGGCACTGGGGGACGTATTATATCGTGAACCCCAAACACGAAACCCAAGTTTCACTCACAAAGGTGAATCTCAAAGGCTTAAACTTTTGTGCATCAAACTCTCTTGATGTCAACATTCTTACCAATGGGCGTTGTGAACTCGATCAAGAGAGGCCTTATAAAATTTAAACAAGGTAAATTTAATGTGTACTAACCTTCAAACATTCATCTAAAGTCTTGGGATATCTCAAATTATACTAGTCATTTTCCGTATCTCCAATCATGACAAAACTTCTGATATACATTTATATAAAAGTTATTTGTCATGATAGCTGGCTGAAGGTAAGTAAATTTAATTTTTTCCTTCTAATACTTTCTTTTTGGACCTCATTATTTTATCTTTTCAATCATGTCTAGACATAAGAATAAATATAAAAAATCATCTCCTTGCGCATAAATAGTAATGTACATAATAAAATATATTGCAAATAAAAAATACAGTAGATTGTTTTTTGAAATTAAATAAATCAATGATTATCTTAAAAAAAAAGTTTTTGATCGTTTCAGAACTTACGAAACAAAATATAAAAAGGTTTCTCCAACTTTAATATTTTCTCTTCATTAATAAAGTAATTTGTTTATAAATTAGGTAAAAAAGCAAAATACTGTAGTGTAATGATTTTTAAAATCTTTATCTATCAATATATTACTTCCTTTATGAATTAAAAAACAAAAACGACTCAATTATCATGACTCGTATAGTGTTGGCTATATTATGCATTTTAGCATGAAATTGGCCTTTCTTATACCCTTTAGTAGACATTTTTTTCTCTTACAAAAAATGTATATTGTATAAATGCAGAGCTTTAAAAGAAAATACTTTTTAAAGAGAAACGCAAAATGATTATAAATGAACACAATATTTTATCAACAAATTAATATAAACATTTTGCCAATATGCACAAAAACTTCTTTGTGAATTTACAAAAAGAACATTAAAAATCACTTGGAGAGATATAAACATATTTTCTTTGCTAATCAGTTTCAATGCGGGAATATGAAGTTTTTTAGTACAATGCGCGCGGGTGACTATGAACGAACTTTCAACTACACGTGGCCTAATATAAAACAAATTGATAACACAAATATTTTTAGGCATGCATTGAAAACACACTTCATTTATATTATTTATTTTCTTTAGTTTTTGATATATTTCTTTTTTTCTTGGGACCACAATGGAAACAAGGCATTTAAGCTTCGTTTTATGTCATCGCTGTTACCATTTAATTTTAATCTATTATCTATTGCTTTATTTTATCTATTTGTAGTTCCTTTTTATTCAGACATCATCATCATGCAAATATATTTATTATGTCTTATTATTTGTAATTTCAATCTATTTTACTTTTTTATTTTACTTCCATCGGACATTTCAAATTTTCAGTGGCCCTAATACTCTCACAAGATGGGAATTACCAACAAAACAAAATAGTGCTGTCAATACATTACTAGTTTTATATAAACAAATAAACAATCATGATCAGAATCAGGATTCAGTCAGGATGAGAGTCAGTCTTAGATTTTAGTCTCTTGGGGATCCTACATTTAACTAGCAAACCATAGAGCAAAATGACAGCATTTAATGCAATATAAAAGAAGGACAAGACATCCAGGTACAGATCCTACTAAAAAAAACCGTAGCTATGACCACAAAGTGGTTGAAACTTTGGGAATGAAAATATCCATCACTACCAAATAAGGCACATGTCCAATCGGAATGGAAAAATCTGTCTGTCCGTGCAGGTAATCTATATTAAAAAATAAAAAAATTCTGTTGTATAGCTACATCTCCAATTATAGTATATCTTAATTCAGTGGTGTAACCTCACGGTTGTCCGACGGTTTCAGGCGACCAAAATTAATTGCGGACGAGTAAAAAAAATTAAATTCAGGTTTATTGGTAGCCCGACTGGACGACCAAAAAATTTGTCAAGTATATGTTCTAGTTATAAAAAAATTTATAGCGAAATAAAAGTTATTTTCACAATATTTTTTCATGTATCTTTTACTCTTT
>JANSTP010308695.1:0-17096 GCA_025330745.1 Cladonema radiatum | reverse complement strand
ATAAAACAACTTTTTTGTTTTGTATATCTACCCATAGATAACAGTAAAATAAAATCAGAAAACCAAAATTATAATTAAAATAATGTTGATAGAAATAATAGAATCAAATATAAAATATACAAGAGAAAAAAAAGAAAGATTTGAAGAGAAGTGAAATAAAACTATTATTTATTTATTTAATTTCTTTTTCTTTTTCTTTGCGTTCCTGCTAATTAAATCAAGAAAGCCTTGATTTTACATTTCATTTTCAGGAAAAAATAAAATTTCGATCCACGTATAAGTGAATTTTGCTTACTCATATTCTTTACAAAGTTCAATACAAAAATTGAACAAGATGCCAATTGTATTGCTATACATTTTAGTTTCATCTTCAATATATTGTGCAATATATTGTACAATATATGAAGTTACATACTGGGAAAGAAGCCCTTACATATTTACAAACGAAAAAAATGGTTTAATTGATGGTATAGTTCCAATGGCAATTAATAAAACCAAACATTTTTGTTATCATGATTATAATGGCGAATTAGCAAGCTACAAAAACAACCTTACAGTCTTTAAACAATTTTTCCATGGATTCGAAAAGCAAAAACTGGAGAATTATCTTGCTGAAGATAATAACACTGGACATAAAATACTGATGTGGGCACCTTTTATGAATGACATAAAAAATGTCAACATGACTCTACTCATGGAAAATCATTTGCAGGTACACTCTTTCGCAACGGTGACGTATTTAGCTGTTCTTGTGCCACGCACACGCATTTTTATCATGTCGAAAGTACTGTCTGCGTTCACCAATATCGTCCTAATTGTAACAATAACGTATTTCATAACCATAATTTTCGGTTTTATCATCTGGCTTATTGAATGCAAATTTAATGAAAAACTCGGTAAAAGAGCTTTGAATGGTATTTGGTGGACGCAAGTTACCATGACGACAACAGGATACGGCGACTTCGTACCTGTAACGATAGTAGGGAAGGCTTTTGCAATGATTTGTATGTTTACTGGCATGTTTTTGGTTGGCTTGACAACCACAACTGTAATTGATGCCGTAAAAGATAATTCTCAGTTCGAACTTGAAGGAAATAAAACAGTAGCTGTGGTCAATCATACTTACGAAAAAATGATAGCTGAGAGGGATTTCGAAGTAAATGTTACTTTGTTTAATAAGTATGAACAGGTTTACGAAGCAGTAAATTCGGGAGAAATAGAAACAGCTCTTGTAAATGGTGATATTGCTTCTTGGGATATCAATAGGATTAAATCGAATTACCAATTAGCTGTCGTTTCGAAAATTCCAGTTCACTTTCCTATGGCTTTGATCATTCGCAAAGATGATAAGCTCCTCAAAAACTTTAACAATTGTGCCGAAGGTTACAAAAGAGAAATATACGAAGCGTCAGAAAATTATTTCAAGAAACATTTAAAGACAGAAACGATTTTTATGCCAACTTATGCCGAAGCTTTTCAAAAATTTGTAGAGATGAAGGTCCTATCCATTTCAGGAGTTTGTATATTTTTTGTGATTATTTTCATTGACGTTGGGAATGTATTGTTGAAGCGCCGAAAAAGGAGTAAAGTTAACACTTAAGTCAAAAGTCAAAAATTTAGTTGACATAAAAGAATAAGAAAATGTAAGCCTCCTTTGATAGATTTTTCATGATGAAGACTGAATAACAAAGATTCAGACCTTGAAATTTTGTGACTTTTTACACAACTCTATAAATCTTTGGAAAAAGAAAAGATAAATGAAAGAATAAATAAATAAATAGATAAATAAAAAATATAAACAAAAACGGAAGAAAAAACCTCTTACATAGTTTCAGGAACGAATTCACATCAATTGTTCTGCTTTTTACATAAAAACAACAGGTTTAAAAGAGTGGTAAAGTTTAATAGCACTCGTCAAGTTTAAAGACAGTTGTTGAAGGAATGTTTGTTAAACCGAACTGAAGGTATGGCGCAAACGCCAGTGAACGCAGTTTGATTTGCTTACAAATTTCAGCTGAATGCATGTTTCTGTAAAGATAATATTAAATGTTAGTATTTATTTTTTGAAAATGCACTTTTATTCGACAGGTAATTTCATTATTTCTGTCTTCTAAAGTAACGTTGAAAGCTATTTTAGAGCTCCTATAAATTCCAAAAATTTATTTGTCACCTAACCATGGTAGGCAACATATTGAGCTCCCCAACCTCCTCCTCTTTTCAATTGGTGTCGTCAGTTCTAAAATGCTATATTTTTACAGCAATACATTATAATACGTTACAAAAGTAATTTTTTTTCTTATATACCAATGCACAATAATATTCAATCCGATGTTCAGCCAGTTAATATAGAAAATAGCTTTCTCCCCTTAACTCGATGCACAAGACAATAAGCTGGCTGTTACTCATAGTTTTCAGTAAACAAATCAAAATTCGATCTTCAATTTCATTTCCTGGAAAGCGCTGAAATAGCCATTTTAGACGTTCTAAAATGCAAAACTTTCTTCCCCACCCAACCATGGTTGGCGACATTTTTGATTGTACACCTAGCTCCCCCCAAACTAAATTAGTCTGCTGCGGGCCTGTTTCTTGCATAAAGCTTTTGTAAGACTAGAAATACACACCAAGTTGGTTCTCACTGGGAAGCTAAGACAGAAATTTAGTTTAGTTGTATATAGTTGTAGGTATTTACAAGTTGCCAGCTAGTATAATAGAAAGCAATGCCTCTTGTTTTTTTTTTTTTTGAAATGAGTTTACTTCAGACCAGCAAACTTTCAACCGGGAGAGCTTTGCAAGTAGCGATATAGAGATGCGCACTACGAATAAAGTTGACAATACATATTTTTAAAATTAAGCAAGAAAACGTTAACAAAATGGTAAGCTTAACTTAAACATGAAACTAGAGACCATAGAGAACATAGAACATAGTTCTTTCCAGAGAACATAGGCTTGACATCCGATTCAAAAATTAGCAAAAAGAGAGAAGGTTTAGTAAAACCTAGAAGAAAATGTTCTATCATGTTTGCCTGAGAAATCCAAGTGAAATATTCTAATTGGCTGATAAATTATGTAAGGGGAAAACCCCTCATGCATATAAGTGATGCGATTGGTTATTAAAACAATAGATGAGAAGAAGCAAGTAAATAAAAGGAGAATAGACGGTTTTCTTTAGATTTCCCCAAGATGTTTTTCATCGTTCTTTTTAAATGCAATATGGTAAAAGAAAAACAGCAGGGGTTAGCCAGGCTAACGTGAAATTGACTTAAACTTAAACCTTACCTTTTAGTTCTGGACTAGATTGAAGAGATTTTCTTATGCATACTAACAGAAACAAGGAGCTGGAAACTAGCATGGGAAAAATGGAGTGGGTGCATTAAATTATAAATAAAATTAACTTAAAAAAAATAAATAAATAAAAAAAAAAAAAAACTGAATCTTTATACAAACTTTAAAACAAATTTGTAATAAAGGTTTTTTAAACAAAACAAATACATACTTTAAAAATTTCCTTTTTAACACTTTTTGTGTCTGCTATGAAAACTCTTGGAAAATGTCCTCCCTCAAATAATGATATTTTGAAACCATGATATCATGAGGATTTCTTTCATGTTTAAAAATGCTGCTCTTCGCTTTATTTTTATTATCCAGCAAGAGTGAATGTCAGTAAGCCCTTTGTGTAATTTAAAGCTGTTGTTCTCCGATTTTCGAAAATACATTCGCCTTGATTTTCTTTCCACGGAACCATTTTTGATATCACCCGCAACAAAGTAGTTCTCCTGAAAATCTATCATTGTTTAAAGACAACGATATTTTTATTTTGTCACGTTGTATTTCCATAAAGTCAATGCGCATGTCTTCAATAGCCGGTATATCGGAATTACCCATTTCGGAATAATGTCGATGTGCTTTATGCTCACGTGGCTCCAGTGAACACCATAAATAATCCGGTTTTGAAAGTCTTTTTGTAAAATATGATTGTTCACTGTTTACTCTATGGTATCTTTCTCCTTTCCTTATTCGCATGTCGTCCTGGAAATGAAAGTATAATATAAATTACTGTATCTAATCATTTGCAAATACTTTTCTGCCACTATATCTTCCCCTTACGGTCTTTTAATTAAAAATAATCAGCATTAATTAAAATAATTTTTTGCGTAATAATAAGTATAATACTTTGGTTAGCTTTGAATTACCGCAAATTATTTGTTATGGCGACATTTTTTTCGTAACATTGTATCAACATGGGAGTTACATGGTCTGTAAGAATGGTTTTTGATCGTTACTTTGATCAGATAAAACACCTTGGGCTATACAATAGTCCAAGTCACACTGTGAGATTGTTCAAGTAATGAGATTACTTAAAGCGGCAATATTAAGCAAGCCGCAAGTGAGTTACCGCAGAATGAATTTTTTTTCTGAAAGTGTAATTATACGTTACGTTATATTATCTCTTTGCGCTCGCTTGACATTGTCGCTTTAAGTAATCTAAATCATGTAAGGAATCTTTTAGATTCCCTACATTGATTGCTCAGATGATGATTGCTCACTTGATGTAAGTCATGCATGTACCGTAGTCACAAGCAGATTGCTCAAGTAATCAGACTACTTAAGTAATCAGGTTTGCTTAAGTAATCTCCGTGTGACTTGGGCTAATATCAAGGCTTGGCTAATATCTTTAAAATTATTGAGATTGTATGTATTATGTTACAAAAATAAATATCATTCAGAAATTTTTTGCTTCCTAGTTTTCGAAGAGATGGTATGTACACCTCCTAAAAACAATCAAGTTATCCTTTTTATTTAATACATCAACGGCACACTTTCTGCAAGACCAATTCACAAAAGTGGAATTTTTCGAAGCCGGGACATTACGGAGTTTCCTGTTCGACTTTTGTTTTCATAAATCCAAAAGAATTACAAGGGAATAAAAATCTAGGCAAAGCTTTAATAAGAATCTGTGGTTTTTTTTGAAGAAAATACTTTATGAGACTTACTTTCATTTTGGCATAAGGTCTATCATCTGTTTCTCGACCGTATTGAGCTTTTCGATTGCTATACGGAAAATTATCTTTTGCAGAGCGATTCCGAAGTTCTTGTAGTTCCGCGTATAAATTATCGTGTTTCCGATCGTCTAATCGCTTTGCCGATTGTATGACGCTTTCATCTGGTTTTTTATTGCGCTTGTGACACTCGTATTCATATAGCAGACGAATATATCTGTAATGAATAATGCGATAGTTAAAAATGAAAAACTAAAAAGAAAAAATCTTAGTTTTATGCTAACGTTATGCGCTCGAAAAAAAGTGAAAACTTCTTAAATCATACATCTCCAGTGTGCATACATTGGGGATGAATAATCAGAAAAATCACAAACAGGTAATTATTAAACCAAAGCCGTTTTAATGATTTGGTAATATAACGGGATCGTAACCAAATTCATAGACGTCCTTTTTTCCCCCATGAGGAATGCTCCAATGCACAGGGTACATCTCCACAATGTTCAATTTTCGCCAGAAGGGATAACAATAAACTCTCATAAAAATAACCTGTAATATCCTTGGCATATTATCTCATTTCATATTACCCTTGGTAGCAGGCACCTATCTGCAGCGTACTCTTTTCCACAGTCCCGCTAGTATCCACTATATAAAGATTTTTTTTGAACTAAATTTATGTCTTATACTAGATTTGTCACCAGATAACTTATCTGTAATCGGTGTAAGTTTAAGTACTATCTGAATAATTTTCTATTTGGGAGTTAAATGGCACATGAAACCGGAATCATTTCTCTTACAACCTTACTTGAGTTTTAATGTAAAAGCGCCGCTGGTCATTGACTTCGGAAGGTCCATTTCTCGTGCTATTTGACTCCACATACGATTTTTCATAGACTAATAAAAAAAATTAAAATTACTTTCCGAATAATTTTTACTGTAAATACACCTAATGCAAATGAGAGATGTTATCACAATATTATGGAGATAATGGCATAAACAAAAGGCACTTACTTGTTCATAGCCTCCATACTTTTGTACTACACAATACAAGTAGTACAAATCCAAAGGTTTGCGAGCGATAATGGGCATTCTGTTATATATACCTAAATATAAAAGATAACAAAAATTTATTGCCATAATAATAAGCAGCTATTATAGCCAAAAATCTTAAACCTTTACTTGATGTTTTCAGTTTTGCCAGAAATGTTTTCCTACAACTGACATTGAGCCATAGCTCAAATCAAGGATCGAATCATATTTCAATGCTTCAGCATAGTTTTCTAAAATCACATCGCGAAAAATCATATTATCACTATCTAAGAAAGTTTTTTTTTTAAATTCTTGACCACTTTTTAATTAATTGGTTATAAAGCCGGTTGTAATAAACCATTAGAAGCAAAACTTGAACCAATGAAATTTTATTCTATGTACTATGATTTCCCATAGCTATCTGACTAAATAAGTGCTGACTTGATCATTTTCCGCGTTGAGATCAAAAACCGATTTACAGACGTTCAGACGAAATTGATTACAGACGTTGTAGTAACAACTGAGTACCTTTTTCTTTGCGAAATTTGAAGAAACCATCAAGGAAATGTTTGCGGGCAGGATCATCGTCAACGTCGTAAAGCTGGAAAAATATATCAGTAATCAGTATCAATACTTACAACTTCAAATAAGATCGAAGAAAAAAATACGATACAAATGCTAAATAATTACTGCAATAGATTTTGAATATCAAAATGAAAAATATGTTTAATTTTTAACAAGTGGGACATATGTATGTCTTGGACAATTCGAGTAGTTTGAAAACTGGCGGCAAAAGGGCTCCCCAAGAGCCCTTTGGAGTTGAGTTGATTCAGCTCTTCCTCAATAAATCCTGAAAAACTTATCTTCTTTCAATAAACCTTAAAACAGGAAATATATAATCTATCAGGAACAAAATAAGACCAAAATTTTTTTAAGATGTCATCTGGAAGTGATGACGTCAACAGTTCATTGTAGTCGGTGTTCCTAAAGCGGGAAAAATCCTTAAAAACTTCAAATGCAAATAATAAGAGGAGGTTCGGTTATAGTTTTACAAATGTCTTAGTTTTTTCAAAAATCATGCTTAAGAAGAGTGTTAAGAACTTTTTATCCACAATGTTTGGTCCAACGAGCTTCCAGAAATTGGATGAGATGGCGACTGGACAAATATCTAAACAAAAAATCTTTTCAAGAAAATTTTTTTCATAAAACTTTGTAGTAACAATAGTAGGGGAGCTTCAAGAGAAAATGCCTTAACTTATGTTAATCATACAGTTGCAACCTATCTAGCAGCAAAACACTTACACTTTATACTGAGGTTTACATATTTTCAGAGTTCAAAGAATGGAGAGAGTTTATTTATACTCTCAAATTCAAAATTTGAAGATAATGAACCCTCGTTACGCGGATATGAAACTTTGCTTTTCATTTTGTATATAAAAGCAATTGAGTTCTTAGAAATAAATTAATCACTCAGATTTTCACCCCACTCACCTTACTCAGATAGTAAATGAGGGACACATACTTAACCTTGAGTCATCACCATGAATTTTTTCCGTAAGCAGCCTATTTTTAAGCAAGTTACCGAATAGAATAAGCAACCTCTGGATTTAGACTGGCACCATTAAGTAACTTTCAAAAGGGTATTTCAAAAATGACCAAATAATTTAGAAAATAGGTTCTTCCAGTTGTTTGATTGATTTCGTGTTTACTCTATGGTTTTTTTTCAGAGCTGCTGATGTACGCAGTAAAGTTACAATCATGGAGAAAAATATTTTAGACTGATAAATTTTCCCAGTTTTTGGATTCGCAATTTTACTACACCTGGGATTTTTTCAGACAAAAAGTTGGCAAGCTCAAATGTTGGCGATTCCCTAATTTAAGCCAACTCAATGTGCTGCAAAACAACTGAAAACAGGGGATTGGGTGGTTTTCACCCTTTCAGCCAAGAGCCCAAATTTCACACGTCTTATTGCTTGTGGTGTCAATTTATACAGGAAAGACTCAAAAAAGTCTACAATATTTTGACCATGACTTTGCTTTTAAAATCTTATATAGTCCAAAATAGAAATAAATTTGACCAAATAATTAGTTTTAGGGTGTTGATGTACTTTTAAGCACTAAAATTTATCGAAAAGGAAGCAACTCCCAATCAACATTTTAGGGACTAAATCTTCCAGGTAGCTATTCTGCATTACCTAAATGTTGTCTAAAAGTTAGTTAAGTTGGCCTTGAAAGTCCTCTGCAAATCATTTATTAAGTAATTTTTTAAATCATTATTAAGCTGAGGAACATGCTATAATTTGTATAGGTTTTCTCGAAAGGTTAATTCGGATATGAAATGCTATGTAAAGACTTTTGAGTTAAACTGAAAGCTGTTTCAGAACGTTATCCTTAGAACGCCCACGCGTATTTAAAACAGAACTTAGAGAATGCAGAAATTAGCTTATAGATAAAAGACTTTGCAAACAAACAAGTCGGTTGGCTCGAGAGTAAATCATTGATTGAACCATTGTCAATATCAGAAAAAAAAATGCTTCAATATTTCCTGTCTTTTTCCCTATGAAACATTTCTCATAAGGGAAGGAAAAGTAGATCTAAGAATGAGTTGAGATCTCGTAATATTATTAAATGATTAAAACTGCTTTGGTTTAATAATGAATTGTTTTATGGTTATTGTAGTTATTCCTCCCCAAGGATATTATGAAATAAAAATATTAAATCCCCATAAAGGACCCTACTAGCAAATCAAGGACTCCACTCCCCTCCAATAATGATTAAATTATTAATAATAAACGTAATTTAGAAAACTTCTTTTTATATCGTATTAACGAGAGCAAAAATAAATTTTTTCTACAAATTTTGCAATCTCGGTTAAATATGGCAAGCAAACCTATCCAATTGCTCTTATACAACTAAACTTTTGCGAATTCTCAAAACTCTTAATAGTGCAGTACTAATCAAGTTTACATCAAGAAAAAGATATTTAAAGATTTATGTTTGCAATTTACAAAATATCTACCAGAGGAAAGCTAAAAA
This sequence comes from Cladonema radiatum, assembly GCA_025330745.1. Taxonomy (NCBI): domain Eukaryota; kingdom Metazoa; phylum Cnidaria; class Hydrozoa; order Anthoathecata; family Cladonematidae; genus Cladonema; species Cladonema radiatum. The sequence continues at coordinate 8,037 of JANSTP010308695.1, read as the reverse complement.
AAGTCTGAATAGGCATTTTAGGTTTTCCAGCTTAAATGGCTCAACCATGAAAATCTTAACCCTATAGGAAGAGGAAATTTTTTGTCTGGGGTTTCAAACTTTTTTAGATATCTCCGGAACAGTTATAGCTAATAAGATAAAGTTTTCAGTACCTTCCCAACTTTTTATTGGGAACACGTCGGTAAAATACTTTTTTAGCACCCTGACTCCAAAACCTAGTAATAACATCATCATTTGACCAAAATATTGATTTTTTGGAAAAAATCAGAACTAAAAAAGGAATCTATCGCCATTAAGCGATTTCTATCGGACAATTCTGATTTTGATATTATAGGCCCGATTTTTGACCGATTTTTGGTCATGTGATGACGTCAAATGGCAGATAATAAGTTAAGGTTGTATTGGTCAAAGTTTGATTGCAATTGGTTCAGTATAACCGGATTAAGGTGTCAAGTGAAAAGTGGGCAAAAAAGTCCCACCCCCCTACTTATACTAAGTTCATAAAAGCCCGCTTCAGATAAGGTTAAATCTCTTAAAAATTGGTTCTATCCTAAAAATTCAAATGTTCTGGTTATTCCAAGCAAAGTAAAACAAGTAGCATGTGAATTGTGATGTCACAATCATCTAGTAAGGGAAATTTCCTTTCAGACCCTCTCATTCGTTCATAAATTCATTCATTCATTGAAAAACTTACAAAAAACGAAAATCAAAATACAAAAGTAAGAATATTTAATTCTTGGGAAATAGCTTGTTTCATTGTTTTGTGGAATATTGTTAATTTTTGGCATATTTTCTAAACAATCAATGAACAATCAGAAATAAAGTAATAGATAAGACAAAAACACTTCCCCAGCAATAGCGCCGTGGAATATAAAGGAAAAATAGTTAGAACTGACAATATCCAGGATTAGAAAAGTAGATCAGTAAAACAAGGGCTACATTGGAAAAATATCGGAGAATTGTATGAAGACTTTTCTACTATATAATTTCTTCACTTTCCAATAATATTCCTGTTGCACTGTTTTGCACATAACATGAAACCGGTTAGACTAGCTTCTAGTCCATTCTTGACAAATCGGAAATTAGGAAACCGCTGACCAAAAGCATCGCATAGTTACCGTACGGGAGAAAATCAGGAGAATCCCGTAACTACCGACTTCCGAAAATTCCACTAAAAACGACTTGAGACAAGTCTAGAAACTGGTATGAGAGAAAAATAAAAGCCGGAAAACAGAAATAAAAGCCGGAACAGTAAATTTTAACAACAGAATTTCTGAAAAAGAAAGAGTATTTTTCAAACCTTTTTCACATTTTCTTCTTTCATCCAACCACCATCAAAATTATCATGACGAAAATAAATTTGTTTTCTTTCTTCGTCCATGCAGGTGGCCATCAGCTAATTATTGATAATTTAGTTTTTTCGACTTAAATCACTAAAACAATTAATGAAACTAAAATAGCTAACTATAGCATACATTTGATAAAATAATAATAATAAAAAAATTCAAATAAAAATGAATTGGCATCGAATTTTTTCTAAAAAATCATTATTTGTTACTACAATGAGAAAATTCTTTGGTTAATTATGATGATGATTTTAAGAAATAATGACCGTATAATTGGTCCCTTAAGAATTGACTTTATGACAACATAAAAAGAAAACTCATTATTCTAATTTTTTAATAGCTTTGTAAAAATCAAATGAATCTCATATTACTTTATTTGTTTCAAAGAGGAAAGTATTGGCTCTGATAACAAATGTTTTTTTAGCCAACATCCATTTACGACATGTTGTTTAGTAGAGCAATGGTCGGTTAACGTTGTAGGTCCGAATTGGAGCACGAAGTACGCTAAGACCTGGGGGCGTCGGTTTATATACGCCCCATGAATGGTATGTCTGAGCACAACCGACGTTAAATAAAGAAAACTTTTGCCATTATTGTAATGAAAGGTTTAAGAAAAATACTTTTCTAATTACTCCAAAAAAATGTTTTAATTATCAAATTTATAGTTATCGAGCTTAAAATCATAGAACAAGGTTGCATTACGAGTGACAGTCGCTTTCTTTATGAAAACTTTATCTTGCAGACGTAATTCTTACTCCGATAATTCGAATGATCATCTACGTCGAACAAATTTTTCGGTCCATTGTTATTCGATTTACATGAATTCAAACTGCTGAAATTCGATCATTTGAATCAAACAAGTTTCAAATCACGTTACTGATTCAAATTATAAAATTTCAACTGCAGCTCATAGTTACTTAGACAGTACTGGACCACCTTAAAAATAATTTCATTTTTTGTATGATAACGTTCTTCAAAGGAAGTAAGAAAGGAATTTTTTCTTTTTATTTAGTTTTTATTTAGCTTTATAAATTATTAAACGTTAACAGTCTTCGATTTATTTTTAAAAAATCAATTTAAAACTACTTAAAACCTTGTGGTTCATCATGGTCTGGATATGCGGCCTCGTAGTATAAGTATAGTACATAAGCACTCTGAATCTAGCTCAATCGTTAGATTATCATGATTGATATCCTGAAAGTTTCAGATCAATTCTATGTGTAGTTTTGATGATATAAGCCTCAATAATGTGACAAAATTTGTCATTTTTTCTCTCTGTCCCATTGAAAAACGTCACATTATTTGGACATCTTGAAAGTGCGTTCGAAATTAAAAAAGAGCTGGTTTCTATAAACAATAAAAAAATTGAATTTAAGAAGCGAAAATATCGAGTTCCTTGGGGAGCTTGTGAATGAATTTCGGAGTAACATGTGAGAAATTGTTTAGTCCAAAGTTCACAAACCTCCATGAAAACATCTCCTGGAGATATAATTTATTGCTTCCAGTTTCTTTCTCAACAATTACTTGAGTATATAAAAACCACCTTTATCTTTGTGTCGCAGATTGTAAACAAAAACTGATGAAAAGCAAGATGGCTAACGAAATTATGATAGAAATCAATGCAACTTTTATGGCCTTGTATTATGAAAACCACACATAGCATTTGTCTTAAAGTTTCAGAATTTCAAAAAGTCACGATAATCTGACGATTGAGGTAAAAATTAAGCAAATTTAAAATTTGACTAAATTATTTTTTCAGGGTGCTTAGATTCCTTTAAAATTTAGGAGAATACATATAGTAAAATTCTCCGATCTTTGTGGAAGCATAGTCATATGACCTTGTGGAAGCTGTATGTACTAGTTATCGCATGGTTTCGTGTGCACTATGGCAAATATTTTTCGAGTTTTTTTATTTTCACTCTTTGTTTGCACGAGCGTTTAGTCGAGTGACAAGAACAGTGAAAATAATTGAACAAGGAAAGTATTTTCATTATTTTTATCGAAAAAAATTATGTGATTACTGGTTTTTCGCGAGTTTCAAAACGTCACGAAAAGATAATTGTATTTGAGGAATACATGAACGTTACTAGCCCGGCGTAGCCAAGCTGTTTTTCTTTCACGACACGACATTTAAAAAATAACGTTGAAAAATAGCTTGTGAATGAATGAATCCTAGAACAAACATTCTATTCTCCTTTTGGGTTTTTTAGTCTAGCTTAGCTAAACTCTTTTCTCTTTACTGAGAACATGCGTTCGAAATTCGAAATTTAGTACTCTTAGATCAACTCTCTTCATGGAAATACTCGCTATATACAATAATTTTGATAGCCTTTCAGATGCTTTAAAGGTAGATTTGCTTCTCTATGGTCGTGATAACTTAACAGATATCGAAAATCACTCTATCCTTAAGGCTACCATCAAATATTTAAAAGCGTCTGAGCGTTTTGCCGTCCCATTAATAAATGAATGATGTTGCTTTACCTCCTCCAGTATGTTGCTTTTTGTTTCTTTTTTCTTGTTTTTCACTCACATCTCTAACAGTGAGAGGGATGTGAGATTGTTATCTTGTATTGTGCTTTTCATGTCTCTTTTTTAGTTATCCTTCTTTGCGTTTTGTATTTTTGTATTTATTCCTTTTTTCATTTATTTTTATTTGTTTATTTTAACGTTTAGTCCCTTGTAAATACATATAAAAAAAAATCGATTAAATGTTTGCTCTAGGATTCCCCAAGCTGTTTTTCATCGTTGTTTTTAAATGTAGTGTTGTCAAAGAAAAATAGCTTGGCTACGCCAGGCTAGGGGTTTTTTGGCATTATATAATTCATCAGTCAATCGAATTGCTTCCCTAAGATTACGAAACATTTTACACCAAAGCTGTATTAATAAAACAGTAGAGACAAAAGGAGAGCAACGTACCTACCTATCAACTTTTTATATATAATCTTTATAAAATACCTTTTTGAAATGCATAGCTGAAAAAGTCTCTAATTTACCTCATTACTGAGGAAACTATTCGAACGAAATAAATTAAATATTAAATTCAGCTATAATCGTAAGATGTATAGAGGCATTGTTAATTGTATGTATTTTGAGGATTCGTCGTATTACAAGCAAGATAAAATATCAACTAAGATAATTAATGTTTTCTCAAGATATTGATCAAGTGATTCGAGATAATTAGAGCTAGAAAAAACATTACATCAATGAGAAAAGAGATAATAGCTGAAGTCACACTGAGAATTATTTAATTTAAATAGATCATTTAAATTTTTTTGAAACAGTAGAAAACAACTGAAGTTATAAAATTTTGATAAAAATTACAAATATTGATGCTTAGTTTTGTATTTATTTGATATCTGGAACAAAATTTTATTGAGAAAATACTTTTTTAAGACGAAAAAATTTAAATAATCTATTTAAATTAAATAATCCTCAGTGTGACTTGGGCTATTTATGAGGAATATTATTTAAAAAATACAGAAGAATCTAATAGAGGATTCTAGAAAAATACTGTTAGAAAGACTTCAAACTCATTTTTAATGATTCAAGTGGCCGTTTTTATTTCAAGCTGAACAATCTTCCAAGTTTTACTTCCTGGTAGAGCTGTCTTTATTTCTAGCAGGAAATATTTTAGAGCACACATATACATCATTTAATTCTATCATGAGAAAAACACCTAGAGATTTGGCATATTATTTTTTAAGAAAGCGCTTTCAATTTTGGAATTTTGGGGTTTTACTCAGTAAAGCCAGCTATAGCTAACAGTATGTACAGCAGCTCAACAGTCATTCCAGTCGTTGGACTGGTAGGCAGTAGTATTTTCCTAGCATTTAACTTATATAAGAAATAATTATAATTCCTTCCAATTGCAGTAATTATCAAATATTTTATCTCTTCACAGAGCTACGGTAAACCTGGACTTGTCTTGATCGTCTTGATCTTTTCCCGATATTTTGAAAACATCTTGGAGACATTTTTATGACTTCATTAGGGTAAGTATTTGATTTTTTTGTGCAATCTTGCACCATTGATAGAATCAATTTATGGTGAGAAAAAGGAAGAAAGATTAAAAATTAACTAACGAACAAGGCTAGGTTCAGAGAATTACTGTATATAATATTCGTAAGTGCACGTGCACATAAAAGTGCACGTAATTTCAAATTTCACGGAACAAACAAGCTCACATTGCAGTCTTTTCTTAAATCTATTAGATAAGAAAAAGCATCTGTTTGCTGATAACTTATCAACAATAACTGCCATATCATACCTATTTGTAATTATTACAGATTGAATTATGTTATAGATGTTATGACGTTGCTGCTCAGCGTCGGTCGTCAATATTACATTGACTCTATCCATATCAGGCTTTTTTGGCTTTTTTCGGGCTTCTTATTCATTTTTTAAAATATCCAGGGATTCCAAATTGACCCCCCTTAAATTTTAGCGTTCCAAGGTAAGCATGACCATAAAACTGACCCGAGTTCTAAGTTCTAAAAATAGTGATGACGTCATTACATTGATGACGTCATCAGTTTTCCCGAAAGTACTAAAAAACAGGAAAAATGACGTTATTTTAGAAAAAACTGTCAACGTCAGACTATTGGTGTCAATTATTCCTGCCAAGGCGGTGCAACAAACAAGTCACACATACAGCCTCATATGGTTGTCAGGACTTATTTATCTAAGTTTTTCTGAAAACATTTGTACCTAAAGTCGAGGAGGTGGGTTCCAGTAATGACCTCTGGACAGCTATGCTCACAATTGCTTAGTGATTTTTTTTTTTTTAATTTATTCCTAATAAAATTTTACTAAAAACAAAGTCACAAAATTTGTTAACAAATGAAATATTAGCTTTTGAAAACTTCAAGACTGCTCTAAAGATATGCATTGGTTGCTATGATGGTATTACAAACTAGAATAACAATGATTTATGAACGCTATAACAGTGTCAATATCATTAGTAGACATCTAATTAGCTGTTTTATCACCGCATTCTATTGTAATGAGGCAATTATTCGTTGTGAAAAGCATTTTTATATTGATGCAGAATTTGATAAAATTATACATAAAAAATAAAATAATAAGTTTTAAGGCTAGACAAAATACATCATTAGTTTTGTAAAAGAGTGGTAAAGTTATGAACAATAGTATTTGTTTTCAAAATATGTAAAGTTTTCTCGTTTCACCCACACATCATTAACTTCGAGAGATAATACTGGGTGGTTCATTCATGAATAAAAATTATTAGATCTCAAACGAAATGTTATAGCATATGCTATGGCAACACATTGTTAACCTTATTAATGCCGGAAACTTATCATCCTCTATCAAGGAAAAGTTTTTAAAACCTTTCAAAAATTTCAAAGTGAAATAAATAAAAATAAAATAAAATAAATAAATAAATAAATAAAGTAACTTTTTCGTGAACGTCTTTTCTATACAACGTGATACAAGTCATGACGAAATCAAAAACATTTGGATTCCTCAAAATCCTCGATTTCATTTATTGAATAAATTGAATACGTGTCAATAGAGTATCCTCAAAATTGCTTAAACCTTAAAGGCTGAAAACACAGCACAGAGCTAGCGTCTTTAAAATGCTGAAATGTGTACAAAATAATCATAAAATACCTATTTTTAACAAGAGCTTTGCTCTTTTTTTTCTTGTCTATCAAAAGACATTGCTCAACCTCTTTAGTCCCCCCCCCCGCGCTCCAAAAAAATGAGAAGAAAAATACAACTTACGAATAATTTGACAAGTATAATCTAACTAATACTTTTGCTGTCGCATTTGTAGACATATATTTCAGTTCTGTCTTTACTCAACTAGAAAAGTTCATTCGAGTAATTATTAACTTATCGTAGAATCATTGACAAGCCGTATTGAGGTCAGATCAATTAAATTCAGACCTCATTTTAAACTATTAAACAAATATATTATGTTATAATTGTTTGTACGTGACAAATACTTTCAACAGTATTTTAGCAATTTAAAAACATTGTTGGCTAATGCTCCGTTTCCACTTGCATACGGTTACGGTGCCAATTTGTGATCATCGATTTTTAATGGAAAAAATGCTAGATCGAAAGTGAAATTACTCGTTCTTTAAGACGGGGGTCGTGTAACTTAATTTTATTAAAAAGGCTTTTAAAATTCTTTAAATGGGCTTTTTGACTAATAAAATGTGCATAGATGGGGTAGGATTAAAAAAGCAGGGGTTAGGTCAAGATAACGAAGCCCAAAATTATACCTAAAGTAGTTTTTAAGAATTATGGATTTTGATGATTACAAATTGGCACCGTAACATACTCCTAGTACCGGATAGCTTTGGAGCGAAATGTGAATCAAGCGAAGCAGAGTGAATTGACATAACTTGTTTATCAAAGTGACTATTGTTGATTGCTCAAATAATTTTATACAATTTTTTTATATAAATTAGAAAATTTTGAAAGAAATAATTACCAAATAAATTATTAATGCATTATACTTTGAAATTGTATGAATACACTTGAGAAAAAGTTTTAATGGTTGTTTGGTATGAAATGAATCTATCGGAGTCACTCCGCTGAGGCCTGTTTTATACGCCGTGCCAGGCCGAGCCGTGCCAGAAAAGGTTCATTCATTTGAATTCCAGCACGGCACGGCACAGCGTATAAAACGACTGCCGAGCCGTGCTGAGGTGAGCCGAGT
>JANSTP010308694.1:15804-28610 GCA_025330745.1 Cladonema radiatum | reverse complement strand
AATATTTCAAAAAGAATAAATAATAAACTTTAACAAAATGCCAGTATTGGCATCATAAAAACTGACTACTGCTTTTGCAAATGAATGACTCCTCCTTCTTGGAGCTCAAACTCTTTACTGAAAAACCATACCTTCTCTAAAAAGTTTTAATGATGACGCAAAAGCATCTTCCTTGAAACAGGCAAGTTATCTAATCCAAGATGTATTTCTAAATTAAAATCTCACTGGTTTGACAGCTTTTGAATGTTCTCAGCTTATAAAATCTTTGCCGCATCAAACTTAGAAATTTGTTTACACTGCGATTTTTAATTTGGGAAAACGTGGAAGCTTTAGGATAAGTCGAAAACTGATTGGCTAACAGTTGTAGCGGATAACAATCAAACGGCTCGTGATCGGTTAATGAAAGAACAAAACATGGATGAACATCAGTCAGAAAGAAATGTCCCGTGCTCTATCCTTCTAACCTTATACATGCTTGGATACAACATCCATTTAATACAGAAAAAAAGTTAGCGGGTCGTGATTTTATATCTGGTTTTCTAAAAAGACACCCTTCCTTGTTGTTGCGCAAACCAGAATCACTTTGCCTCAACCGCATGTACGACTTGAATAAGACCTCTGTCGTTCGATATTTTTATAATTTATAGTCACTGTTAAATCAATAGAATTTCCAACCTCATCACATTTATAATGATGACTAATCTGGCCTATCATGTGTTCACAATCAGCAAAACGTTTTGGCTTCAAAAGGTCAGTTCCTCGCTGCATTTCCTACGTAACACAAGCACCTAGTATTATTTATGTTTAGTAACCTGTACAGCATCTGCTAATTGAAACGCCAAGGAAAAACCAAGTGTTAGATATTGATTCAAATACTTGTCTCTGAAAATTATCTTTGTGAGTGTGTGTGTTTTTATGCATATATTTTATACATGAATTTTTGCCACATAGAGAAAATTTGTAAAAACATCTAAACTAATTTTCTTCTGCTTCTCTCAATTATTAGGTAAAAGAGTTGTTGCTTCTGCTACTAATGCAGAGAAAGGAATCAAAACGACAGTAGTGATATGTTGTAATAGTGCTGGTGGAACATGTTGATCTTCAAGAAAAAGAGAATGAACCCAGAATTAATTGACTATGCCCCAGCAGAAACTATCGATAGATCTTTTGATAATGTTTGGGTGGAAACGTAGTTATTCAAGAAGTATATCAAACATTTTGCGAAATACAGTAAAGCTACGCCTACATAGCCGGTTCTTTTGATATTTGGCGGACACAAAACACACACCAAAAACATTGAATTTATTGAATACTGAAAGTCTTGGTCAACTGTTTTCTGAGGGATACTGCAAAGCAGCTACAGTAGAAAATGCGGTATCAGGTTTCCGTTGCACTGGTATCTAGCCTTTGAATAAGGATATTTTTCCTACATTTTTACGGCTAAGCTCTATAGGAAAATATGCCAATATTACCTTAAGGGAAGAAATTTTCGCGGCAAAACCATTAACTAAAAACATTTTTTTCACTAGAATTTAATTTCGCGATTGCTAGATTTTATTAATTTTCACAGGAATTAAATTTCGCGTTCGACTGATTCTCTAGAAGCTTTTAGTAAGTAAAATATGCATTTTTCACTGATTTGTCGTCAAATTTTGTCAAATTTGTTACAATAGATAAAATTTGCTAAATTTCGCGGTCAGCAGAATTTTTCAAATTTCGTGGGAACTCAAGCAAAAACCGCAAAATTCGCGAAATTTTCTTCCTGCGAAAATTTTTTCCCTTAAGGTATGTTTTGACTGAGTTTTTGATTGCTTAAGTTTTTGATGACATGGGCTTTATTTGCGACATGAGGACATATGCCTTCCATATTTATTTATCCTATTTTTGAGGGCATAAGCTTTATAGCAACATATGCAAGTATTATTTTTTGATTGAGTTTTTGATGGCTTAATTTTTTGATGACATGAGCTTTATTTGTAGCATGATGACATGTGCCTTTAATATACCATCATCCTACTTTTGAGGGCATAAGCATTACAGTAACATATGTAAATATGACTTTTTGTTTGAGTTTTTGATGGCTTAAGTTATCGACGACATAAGCTTTATTATAAACATGTGCCAGTGGAATTTATATTTTTCCTCTTCTGTCTTTGCATTTTTATCCATTCATTTTGCTTTGAAATAAAGCTACAGATCTCTCAGAATTACCAGCCTCACTTTTGAAATTTCTTATATCATTAAAAGCGGATAAAAACTTGATTTTGAGGACATTTTTTGATGATTAAAATTAGCAAAATCAAGTGCTTAGAGTCTGACTCGTTTTTCCTCATTGTTGTGCGGGAAAACGAGTTATGAACAAAAATTTTAATTTGTTGTTTATTTTACCATAAAAAGTTTTTTTCGCTGTTTTTTGCTTGTTCTTATAACAGCTGATCATGCAACATTCAGTCTATCAAGAAAAAAGCATTTTTGTTGTTGATAATTTTGTTTGTTTGAATATTTTGAAACACTTTTCTTTAATAAGTGGCTCATTTTGCTTCGAATTACACTACAACACTGCATTTTTTTTGTCATATCAAGAAGATTTTATTAGCGTCCCTGTTTAAATAACTGCTTTGGCCAAATCAGCGCCCCCCCTAAACAAAATAAGCGCCCCCTTGCCAAATAAGCGCCATCGGGCTCATTTTGTCATTTACGGTATTCAATAATGAAAATTTTAAAGAACAGATCTTGAATGTCTTTAGAGTTTACTTGCATGTTACGGTACGTTTTGTTTTTAAACAGTTTTAATGAGTCAGAAAAAAAATTGGTTTCGTTTCACAGGCAATCCTCATGTGTTTCAACTTCTAGAGGTTCCGGAAAAAATAATATTATACCTTGATTATATGGTTAGAGATCTCCACAACATAGATCTTTTCAGTTAAAAACACATAAATAAGTCAAAACGAAATATTTGTTTTTTGATGAACAGAATTTGATGAACAAATTCTGTCACATAATGCAACGAAAAGATGAAAAGAGGATCAAATTTGACATTAAGTTTGCCTATATATGTTACTTTCTGTTTTACAAGATTTTAATCTATCCTTTTAATAAATTGATTGTATGAGTAAGCATTAGAAACATTATACAGAGCATTTTATCAAGGCAAATTTATATTTAGTAAGTGAGAGAAAGAAGCCTCTTGAAAATACGCTTAGTAAGCAAAAAAGTGTTTCACTTCGCTATTAACAATAGTGGTTTTATGTGTTGAATTATTTGTTTGTGAGTAGTTTAATGTTATTTAATGATGTACATGTCCTAGTTTTTGACCAAACATATCAATTAAGTCTGGAGGGTGCTATCAATAGAGCAGGTGATGCTTACTCGTATGAGGCACTTGATATCATTACTAACTATAATGATCTGTTTCCAGCAGGGTATTATTGTTGGTGCACATGATGAAGGTCATACGTTTGCAATATGGCCAATGTAATTTTTTGTGTATTTTTATCTTTTTTATGTGTGAAGGTTTTGTAGTTGTGTGGTTTGTTAACAGTTATGTTCTTGTATCTTGATGGCAACGTGGGGACAGGCATTGTATGTTTTGTCAGTTTTGCTCATTTTTGAGGTGGCCACAACATAGATGCAATCTGTTAAATATCGTGTTATATTTTTTGTTTCTGATATTTTCATCCTTTTTGTTGATATTATTGGGCTCTCTATTTTGCATGACATGCAGATCCAAATCTGATATATTGGTTTCATTTTTGGCAGTTTGTTGGTTCATAAAAGTGTAAATATATAAACTTATAATTCCCATGGAGATGCAAAAATATAAGCAATTAAGTAACAATAAATTTTAATGACAAGGCAGATATTGGCCGGAAAGTACAAACAGACAAACCAATATAAAATTACAAGAGTTGAAAAACAATTATTAAAACAAGAAATCTAACACGATACATAACAGACAAACTAGACAAATTAAATGACTAGGGAGCAAACACAATGTTTTATCTGCTTATTCAAAGTGGGTTGATTCCACCCTATATACAAACCTTTCTTCAGAACTAGTGCAATTTCAGTGTTTGCTGAATCCAAAATTGAGAAATATAAACGGGTTCATACGGAGGATGACCCTGCTCGTGATGTGCTACTACAGTTAGTCTAGGAAAGGGTCGAAACTGCTGTCGTATATTGTGCAATGGCCTTGAATGTATTGTTTTGTGTTGTGACTTGGAGATTTCAAGATGGCATTTGGAACTGTGTTTGGAAACTAGTCAATTTTCGTGACAATCTTGAAACGCTTGGGACATTTTTGATGCTGAGTTGGCTAGTATGTTCTGTTTGCTATTTTATTGACTGGTTGCCAGCATTGATATATGTCCTTTAAGATTGTAATGTTTGGTTGAAGATTTTATCTTCCTAGTCATGGTCTTTGAGGTTGGTGATATAACATTAATTGACTTCTTTCGTAATATTTTTGCTTTCTTGTCCTTCTCAGTTTTGACTTCATTCTAAACATTTAAGTATTGTTGAACTTCAAGATTGTAATCTTTGTGGTAAAGTCTATGATAGATTAGCTGGCAAAAGAATTTCATCTGGTTTTGCACCGTAATCGGGTTCCTACGGAGGATTACCCTGCTCGTGTTTTGCTACTACAGTTAGTCTAAGAAGAAGGGTCGAAACTGCTGTAGTATATTGTGCAATTGGCTTGAATTTATTGTTTTATGTCGTGGCTTGAATGTTCCAAGATCGAGATGGCAATTGGTACTGTGCTTGGAAATTAGAGAGAGAGTTTCCAATTTTCGTGACAATCTCGAGGTGTTTGGGATGTTTTTGATACTGAGTTAACTAGTATGTTCTGTTTGCTATTTTATTGACAGCTTGTCGGTAAAGTTTGATATATATGGACACGTTTTATGCTTAGTTCAAATTTTTGCACTCTGGTTGTTAAGTCATGAAATTGTTGTTTTACTGTCCATCGGTTTTGCTTGCAGGCTGTAGTAGTTTTAGTTCGGCTGGGTTTTAAATTACAAGATGAGTACAACAGCTGACACTCTAGCTAAGATACCTGGAAATAAAGGGGTTATTCTAAGCCATGTTAAAAATACATAGAGGGACATTGATTCAGTTTTATCGAACGGACCATCCTCGGATATAGATGCGGTTTTGATACTACTTAGTTCTTTCAAACTTTCGTACTTTGAGGCTTCAAATAAGTTGAAAGGTTTAGAGACTGAAATATTATCCCATCTTGACCAAGCTACTACGGAGCAGGAACTAATGGACAATCTCTTTCATGAGAATGCAGCTAATTTTTATATTGCAAAATTTAATCATTATATCGAAAAATATTCAACTGACGATTGTTGGTGCAATATGTCAGTGGCTAGTCAACATTCTTCTCATTCCTAGTTTTGAAACCGCTTGATTTGTAAAAAAACTTGAATTTGCTAAATTTTATTGAGATATTTTGGAGAGTTATTACGACCAGTTTACCTTTAACATACATCTGGATTATAGCATTTCTGATATTGCAAAAGTTAACGATTTACAAACATTTTTATGCAAGTTTGCTGTTTCGTTTATTTTGGGGCTTAGCCTACGATCGGCTGAAAATCATAAGGAGGGCATAAAATTTTTGAAAGAACGTTATAGTAATGAACAAATTCTGATTAATGTATACTTGAGAAAATTTGTTGAAATTTCCAAAATTACTACATACAGTGATGTTACAGGTTTCAGGAATATATACGATCAAGTCCAGTCCATCAGTCGTAATCTTTCCTCTCTGAATATAATTGGTGACATGCATGGAAATTTCTCACTCCCATTAATTTGTGACAAGCTTCCACTTGAAATTTGATTGATCTTTGGAAGAAAGTTTGTAGGTGATTTTTGGGAGGTTGATGAAATGTTATGCCTGCAAAAAGTTGAGATTGAAGCAAAAGAAAGATCTCAACACATTTCTAAGGCCGCTTACGTGAACCTAAACTGAGTTTGCAGAGTCTGCAGCTTCTCGCCATGTCTCTCATGCAGATAAATTTTCTGTGCGTGAAGCTTCTTCCCTTTGTTATTTTTCCAATCACTATGCTAGTAAGTGTAGAAAACTTACAAATATTTTGAATCGAAAACAAATTCTTTATGAAAAAGATTTGGGCATCATGCTAACGAATGCAGAACCCAATAAGTTTGCCAAAAGTGTCATGGTTGGAGGCACTAAGTCAGAATTTGTCAGTCTAAGCCACAGAGATGAACAATACAAGTGCTTAAAATCATAAAGGTCCAGAACACACTACTAATAACCTTTTGAATAGTAAAAACGATGTTCTTCTACAAACTGCAGTTTCTCCTGCATTTTCTTTGAACAAGGAATATTAAAAAAATCGAGTATTTTCTTTGACATTGGCTCTAAAATAAGGCACATTTTCAAAGAATTATAAAGCAGTTTGAAATTGCCATTCACAAGAAAGGTACACCTTTTGGTTAAACATTTGTGGAAAACTGGTTTTGTTATCGAAAGTGTTGACGTAGTGCCTTTAAAAATTATAAAGTTCTGATCAAGATAATAGTTTTGTGCAAATTGACGCTCGCCTACTTCTTATCAAAATATTTCTTATGCTGTACGCCAATTTTATTATTTAGGTAATTTAGAATTGGCTCCTGATGCCAGGTACACAGAAATTTAAAAATTATATTGGATCTGAGCAATATAGGAACCTTATCCTTCACTGAAGAATATTGTGATACCTTAAATGATTGGAAATCAATTTTTACATTGATATCTTTCCAAAAAGTTCTTATGATTTTGTTGATCTTTTTTGGATCAGTTCAGAAAACGTAACTATAAAAGGCAAAGTGAAATAATTTGCATCAGCCTTCTTGCAATATTTGCACTGACATCATATTTAGAATATGAATAAGTCTTAATTGTATTCCCAATAAGGTATGATGGGTAAAGGCTTTTATAAAAACAAAGTAATGTTATCAAGGTGTCGATGAATACCTAACCATGTATAGTTAATTCTGAAAGGTCTTCCCATAGGAAATATCAAGAAATCTGTTTTGTAAATGGATGGAGTAAATCTGTGAGGGTTTAAAAGCAAACCCAAAAATATTTTTTTATAAAATGTTGTTGTGACAATTGTAGGTTCTTCCTTAATTATTTTGATATCAAGAAATAACAGTGTGTTTTCTGTTTCCATTTCCATTGTATTAGGTTGGCAAGTATTGAGATATCCAAAACATATATAGCCATATCTATTGTCTCTTTCAAAGCCATGTTGGTAAAAAGACTAGTGGCGTCTGAAAAGAAAGCGAAAAATTTATCCAACATTCTTACCTTCTTAATTTACTCTGCGAACAAGAAACTATCCTGGATGGAAAACTCATTACAAACATGTGGTGATAAAACAATGCATAAGAATCGAGATAGATTATAATTGCAACAACCTATAGAGGAAACAATCAGCCTGAAAGTCGTTCTTACAAAAAGTGTTCTAAAGACAGAGTATCTCCCGTACATGCGGGTCGGGAAGAACGACTAGTGAATCGTGGCAGATATCCATATCTGAATTACAGGTGGCAATTTTTTCACATTTGTCTAATTTTTGACCGGGGTTTGCTTGTTCAAAAAATATATTGTCGATCACGTTTAGAAAGCAGTAAAAATCATTCCAAAAAACCATCAGCGAACACACATCGTATTTTTTGAGTTGTCGAGTAGAATTAAACATTAAAGAATCATATTTGGAAAAAAGTCAGCGGATGTTTGTTTTGAATCAACGTTTTGTAAATATTATAAGTGACTAACTTAACAAATACTGTTAATCTTTGTGTATATACTATTCCAGGAAGCAACGTGAACTTACCTCAAAGAAGAAAGTACTGTAAGTCAAACTTTTCAGGCTGATGTAGCTGCATTTACTCTTTAGTTTTTTTGTTCATATTGAACAAGTGTGGAACAAGTGTGGCGAAGTGTGGGAGAATAGTATTTCTGAACTTCCAGCCTGTCTAGAAAGAACTACACCAAATTAGGAAAGTTCTATAGATGGCCAGTGTGCACAGTAAAACAGGCTGTTTAGCCAAACTTTAGAATATCAGCAGTCATTTTCAGCACCAGATTACCCTGCAACAGACCACATGCATGACATAGAAATTCTGACCAGGTGTTTGTTCATGATTTAAGAAGTATGTTCTCTGATAGATACGGATGATGTCATCGAATCATTGCAAAATAACATTAACCAATCAACTCTTATAATTACTGTGAAATTGCTGACGTGATTTGGTGAAGTAACGTAAACGAGGGAACACCAAAAGCATTTCTCCACAATATTAGGTTGTTGCGAGCTAGATTTTAAAGGCATATTTACTTTATGGCAGCCACAGAAGCATAATCTTGAAACTCGATTTTGTTACTGAAAAAGAGAAATCAAAGCTCTTCAAAAGCTTTTATAAGAAATTAGGTAGATCTTTTTGACAACTACCTCATCCGCAACAGGACTATAAAAATTACATTTTTTGTTAATATACACACTTCTGTTCAAATGGCAAAATAAAATTGTAAATATTGTCTTAATTTTATAAAGAAGTTTTGTTGAGATATGTACTTTGGTCAATACTTCTTGGGAGTTTTTTTAAGCACACCTCCCATTAACGCTACTTATACTTTGTCAATAATTCACCTCAATTTCCACCTGTCCACGGAACGGTATGAATTTGAGAATTGCTGAGCTGAGACTAAAGTGCTTTAATGTGGTTAAAATTACGGAATTATGCCACTAATTGGTAAGAAAAATCGGCATTAAAAAAGAAAAAAAGGAATTGTTTAAAAATTCTTAAAATCAATCTCTGGGCGCCGATGTAATAATAACAATATACAATAATAACATATACATCCAGACTGAGACTTCGGAACTTAACAGTCTCTAGTCTCTCTCAGTATATATAGAACGCCTATATTAAGATCATTTAACAGGGATTTTTCACTTCTTAACTTTCAGTTTTGACTTTGCAAGTTCAGTTCATGATGTATAAATAAGTTTTTTGCGTTGTCCTGTATTTTGGTCATATGATCAATTAGGCGAGTTATTGGAGCAAAACGATGGAGACTTGAGTGAGAAAGTAATCACTTCTGAAATCAGACATAGAGGATGTTTTGTTATAAAATCTCAATATGATATCCTCTTTCGAAAGAATTGAAACATATTGGGAAGTCGAACTTCCTTCCCCCATGTTTTTCAATTTATTTTTGTTTTTAGTGTTTTTCCCATTTGTTAGTATGCATTTTTGCCTCCAAGACTTTATTTTGCCTTTGCTTCGCACATGCAACTCTATAAATGGTCACTTTGAGGGGCTTTACTCCTTGGCGGCTATATTAGAGATAACCCTTGTAAGGTGGTCTTTTTATGAGAGTTTAACTATTGCTGGGACTTTTGCCTCTGGCCATTGTTTCGGAGTTGATCGTTGTATGGAGGTGACCGTTAACAGAGGTTCCACTGTATTATATTTTTAATATAAGTAAAAATTTTAGTTTATAGAATTTTAGTATATACTCAGAATTTTAACCAAAAAGGCAAAAAAGATAGAAGCTGCATAGAATTAGTATAAAATTTAATTCGACAAAGATTAATATGTGCATGTGTGTAAATATATGCAATGAGCATCTGCAAACAGAAGATAGGAGTCTAAGCTATCCAGACATAATTAATCGACAAATTGTATTATCAAAGCAATGACAAGTTAATCGAATTAATCAGAGTCAATAATCGAACTAATTCAATTAATTCATCAATTAGCTTTTGATTAGGATTTGATTACTTCGATTTTAGATTTTGATTACCCATTTCAGTAAACAAAATGAGTCATATACCGTATATTTCCATTATCTCTCATGTCTCTTTTGAAATTTTCGAAGTCACAATCAAACAATAATAGAATTAATCAAACAGTAATCGAATCAATCAAATTAATCTGAAAATTGTAAAAATATAACCTTGCAAGAATATCTTTCTCGCAATAAATGATTGTTATATTAGTCTTTGTATTTATTTTCTAGGCTGGAAGGACGAATCATATATAAACCAATACGATGGCAACTCCTGAACAAAGCATCATCACCAAAACATCATTTTTTTTAATACTGAGTGCCGAGAATATATGCATTTTATGCCCACAAGATATAAGAAATAAATTGTGAGCCGTCAGTTGCGCGCATGACAAAAGCGCGCCAACATTTGAGCGCCGACAAAACAGCAAAAACGATATTCGGGCAAGGACAAAAGGGCGCCAGACAAAATCGCGCACGAATTGTCCAAAACAGCGCCTGGCATAATAGCGGCCGACAAAATCGCGCAGAATGCTTTTGCTTCAGAAAAAGGGTATATAAGATACTTCAATAAACTTACTGCAGGGTGAATAGAGAAGAACGTTTTAAAAAGAAAGATTATAAACCAATGATAAAAAATTTGCTAATAGGGTTTCAAAAAATGTATTTCATTTTTATTTATTTTATATTTTATTGTTTAATTGAAATGTTGACCTCTTAGACTGTCCAAAATATTTTGGACAGCCGAAAGAAAAGCCAATATACAACTTTTCGTTTAAACCTATCTACGCACTGGATCATACAGCTGTATGACACAGGTGTAGCTGACTGTTGGACTAGATCCTATCTTTCTTATAGACAGTAGTATGTAAAAATCAACTCATCTATCTCTAGCACCGAAAAGATTTCTTATGCGGTTCCTCAATAAGGGTCGGTTTAAGGGTCGAACCAGAGTTTTAAGCTTTCATGAAGAAGAAAACATTTTCTTTCTTTCGAACGTTTACTAACAAATTTACTTTTTTTTCATTTCTCAGCATTTATCATTTCTTTTCATTTGCATCGGCGTTACAAAGTTGCAGAAGTTGATCAGGGTTGCATAACGAAAAATATAATATCAATGCTAAAATAACTCATTGAACAGCTAAAATAACATGCGCTGTTATGTCATGCGCTGTTTTGTCCTGCACTGTTTTGTCCTGTGCCATTTTGTCTTGCGCTGATTCTGCTCATAATTTGCGTCATTTTTGGCGGCACCGAATCGTACCTGTGCGTAAACTGCCTGCGCTGTTTTGTCGTTGCCATTTTGCCGTGCAAGCAAATGTCGGTGCACTGAGATAAATATCCCAACGTCAAGGATGGTAGTAAAACGCAACGTCTTTGGTCAGCAAAGGGAGAAAAGACAAGAATTTGTTCAGCTATTGAGGAATATCTAGGTATAACAACTGTATTTACCAGCTTCTTTGAATATTTGTAAGGGAGGGAAGTAGCGGCTAGGGGTATTTTTTTCTTCTTTCCAAATAATATTGAATCATGCCATTTGCAGTTTATTTTCGTTTTGTGTAAAAGGGAATATTTCTCTTTCTTGCACATACCACTGTCTTGTCTGTCAAACCAATCAAAATTATAATCGCTTGTCAAAAATAAATAAGTTATCTTGCTGTCAATGGTTCTTATCATTATTACTATTATTTTCACAATCAATTTTGCATTGGTGCAGAAGTTTTCGTTTAGTTTCAATGTATTTTACTTCTATAGGGTGTGTCAAAAAAAAAAAAAAAAAAAAAACAAGCATTGCTGAATTTGAAATATCTCCAGTAATATCACTTTTTAATAGCTGAAACTTTACAGTATTAAGCTATCATAATTCTATTTCGGATATAATAAACTGCTACTTTAGTAAGCGGTAAAAATTAGAGTCAATGGGCACTGTTTAATAACTCTAATGAAATCAAACAATACATACAGCTACAGCTGACATACCAGGTATGTCCATTTCAGGTGAAAGATCTGTTGTGTAGGGCTCCATACACTTGTTAATAAATTGAGGAGAGTGGTTTTCACTAGTCTAAAATACCAAATAACTCTCCTTGACAATATGCGCTTCAGAAATGCAATTTAAAATCACACATCTTAACTTAACCAAGGAGTGCAATGATCATTCGCCTGGTGATTTTCATAAAGTGAGGCCTGCCGAGAGTATACAAGATGTGATAGTTAAAAAAATGGAAAAAATTTGTTCAAAGGCACATTGATAACAAGATTGAGCAGTCTTTGCAAATTAGTTTTACAGGTTAATGGTAAATTATTGAGCATTTGAGATAATCTGAAAGCAGAACGTCTATGAAAGTGGATGGTAGTGTTTTCTGACGTATAAATT
Organism: Cladonema radiatum; assembly: GCA_025330745.1. Lineage (NCBI taxonomy): Eukaryota > Metazoa > Cnidaria > Hydrozoa > Anthoathecata > Cladonematidae > Cladonema > Cladonema radiatum. The sequence goes on along the minus strand of JANSTP010308694.1, from coordinate 16,416 downwards.
CTATGAATTTTTTGATTTCATTAAGATTTTTTTACAGTGACAATTGACGAAAATTTTCACTGCTTATTAAAGAAAAAGGTTTTGTTATGTCGGAAACAGCATTACTATAATTTATAGCTGTAAAATTTCATCTATCAATAGGCAATATTACTGCAGAAATGTCAAAAATAACCTGTGCTTGTTTTTTTTTTGACACACTCTATAGATGCTGAAATTGATCCTTCTCGAGATTTTCAGTCAGTTTGCGTTTCATATGCATCATCTGTTCAAAGTAAACTAATGATTCACTGGGAAAAAGAAACAGCTTGGCAAAAAGGAAGACATATGACTGAAGGACAATTTCTAAGAACTCAAGTTTCAACAAATAGGCTTTGTAAACCTAAGGAACCACCATCAAAGAAGCAACTGTTTTATGCAGATACAAAAGCGAAGCAATAGAATGTAAGTTAGTTTCTTTGTAATCTTTTCGTCTGTCCTTGATCAGAAATTTATTTTTGCTCTATTTCAATTTTTTGTACCTGTAATTTCTACTTTTTAATGGCATGTGAAGTAGCAAATACGTAGGAGCATGTTTAATGTTGAGCATGTTTAATATGTTCTTGTAATAATACC
>JANSTP010308694.1:0-15704 GCA_025330745.1 Cladonema radiatum | reverse complement strand
TTTTCAATACCAATGATATGAATGATCTGGAGAATGTGTTGTAGGAGGATCATTTTGATGAAATAACTACGAAGGCATCAATACCTTTGAAAATTATGTTGATTTCAAGAAGAGAGTGAGAAGACAAGTTATGGTTTGAAAGGTGGCAAAAGTCAAATATAACTGTTTCACACACAACACCCCTAAAAAAACAGTACTAAATGACCCAGGATTTAGAAAATTTGTTACCATAACACTCATCGTTACTTGAAGAACATTGCGATACAATGAAATTTCATATTGAGTCAGCTTTTGAAAATGTTGCAGAAATTCCATTGCAACTTGAGGAAAATGTTTGCAGCATGAAACTTGCCTCTGTTGATGCTAAAGAAAGCTTTTTTGATGTTGAAGCAAAAAATCCAAATGTTAAAATTTTAGATGCTACAATGAGTTCTTTATCTCAAAGCTCAGGGGAACATAATTCTTACCGGAAAGAAACAATTATTCTGGAACATGTTGAGCGAAAGATGCTTGATACAAACGTTGTTTCGATTGAAGATTCATTTGCAAAAGACCCATCGTCAATAGATTCAGCAGGTTCTATCAATTTCAAAACACTGGGGGTGTACTCATAAGTCCGACAATTCGTTTCTCCGACAGCTCGTTAGTCTGAAAAAAATTTTTTTTAGAGAATTGAGAATGCGGACTTATGACCCTCCCTTTGGTACGACACCCCAACACTCCAAAAATTCATTATTAAGAAAAAGCCTATTTCTTTGGATATATGTGTCAATACTCCGAAAGTTTTGTAAATATGGGGAACGTAATTTAACAACGTTTTCTACTTTTTTTTAACCCTATGTGTGCACATTCCCTTCGCCTGCATATTCTGCAGGATTATACTAAATGAAAATAATTCTCATTCTTTAATTGGATTAACAATGATCTAGCACATAATTATTGAACACCAATGATAACTACATTTAATAGCCATATCAGTGATATCCTTTCACACGTATCTATACATTGGGAAAAATAGTTTTTTATTGTCATACAAAACTTGAAGGTTTTTATTTAGTGCTTAATCTTTCAAACACCCTTCTAGTCTTCTAGGAGATCCCTTCAACCCCTTAACTAGTGATATTTGCAATCGATAGTAGAGATTCCATTAAAACATAAGATGCAAAATCTTCGCAAAATCCTTTCTTCAGAAAGTCTAAATTTTGTTTCTTATATCGTTAAACAGATATACATAATTTCCAAAATAGTGTCAGAAAATTGCGTGCTTGTTTTGATAAGACGATATCTTAATGTTTAAAAATGCACGTTCGAAAAGCTCTTCGCAAACACGAAACAAGTTTTCATGAATGAAGATTAATTTTAATTTTCTTTTCTTCTTTCTTTTTTTGTTTATTGATTTATTTGTATATTTAGTTGTTTGTCATATTTTTGGGAAGAGAGAATGAGTGCAAGTGGTTGGTAAGTCTGGTGTACAACCTCACCCTAACAAATCTTCAAGTTTTGTGAACGTACCGAGAATAAAAGAAACATCTACGTTTTGATTTGACATAAAAACACGCAAAAAGGTTCGCACAAACAACAACTTTCAAATATTTATCTCTGAATGAGTCATGGCCATTGTCCCTGGGCCCCGAATCCTGAGTTTTATGTTGTTTATATTTACATAAATGGTATTCTGAGCTAAGTACACAGCATATTTCATCTCGATTTTTCAAAAAATTGTAATCAAGATTCATAAGTTTGAAACAATCAAGCAGTTTCAAGATCGTCTGGAACTGTTTTTAGATATCATTTTAAATTTTTTAGATATTATTATAAAAAATAATTTATCAGATGAATTTGGCTATAAAGGCTAAATCAAATACAATATACAACACAGAAAAAATTTTTTGTAAAGTTTTTGTCAACTCTGTCTATTTACTACAGGCCTATGTGACTAGCCTTTCCAGATTTTCATTATGTGAATATCAATTTTTTCTAATTTCAAAGGGTGAAATCATTAATTTCAGAATGTTACCAGCACAATTTTCATAAAGAAATTATCCGTTCAAAGCTGAGCAATAACTCCCCACCTACCCTCAAAGAAAACAAATGGGAATATACTCAGATAACAATTAGCTTTTACCTTTGTATTGTGTCAGGATCCTTGGAAACTTGGTGAATGAATTTTGCATTGGTTGCTTTTCCTTTAATTTTCTTTTCTCTTTCTTTTTTTCTCTAACCCTATTAATTACTTACTAGGGTTAGGTATCATAAAATTAACCTATTGCAGTGTCAGGATTAAACAAATATACCAGTCTAGCCTCTAGCCGCACACCTTGTCTCTAAATTAGCAATACAATCGACGATCATTCCTCAACCACCCATTATAACTTTAACTATCTCGAATCTTTCCCGCAGTTTTTTGAAACTTATATATATTTATAATGTATTTTCTGCTAAATGGCCTCCACTGTTTTATAATGAGCATTCCAAGTACTCTTTATTTTTTGAGATATTTTTAATTGAGAAAATTTTCGTACATTCAAAAACGTAAACCAAGTTTAAGCAACTTCTAAACAGATGTAAACGGATATAAAGGAGTCATAAACGAATCACAAACGGATCATAACCAGGTATAAAAGAAAAGGTCTTAAGCAAAGACAATGTGTGGTGTTTTGATTGTATCTTTTACCAGCTATTTGATGGACCATTCAGGAAGGGTGTTTTTTATCACCTCCTTCTGTTCTTCTCCTAAAATAAGACGAAATCGACTAATCTTTTCAGCATTAAAACTATACCTTTTGAAATCAATAGTCATCTTCTTCTTCATATTTAACGAAAATTGTAGTTTGGAGAAACCTAAGAAAGGAAACTAAAAGCTACATTTTAATTGACAAGCTTTCGATCATTTTGACACAAATATGCTCCCATGAGAGGAGGAAAAGCTCATTAACTAGATTGTAGTTTTCAGTTTTCTTATTCCTATTCCAACTGGAAGAGGGGGTGAAATTCGCCTCCTTCCCCTGTAGTTTTTTTAGAACATAGTTTTTTGGAACATAGTTTTTTCACAACATTTTGTGAACATTTTGGTACCATAATAGATTCATGACATCATAATTTTTCTAAAAGCACCAATCAAAATTGGCTAAAGATTGAGCAAAAAATGTCCCATTTTTAATCATCCATATCTCAAGAATGTAAAAAGTTTTTTTTTTTTTTTTTGAGGTTTTCAGCAAATGTCTATCGATTCTAAGCACTTTCAAGTAATTTTGAGAATTTTCTGAAATTTGAACAGGTAATCCAGCCTTTCTGTTGTCTGAAAAGGGTTTCATAACGCCCAATATGGGTGTCACTACCCAAATTTGGTTTGGTTTTACCAAAATGTTTCCAGGTAACTTGCATTATCTTTTTCTATTTGTAAGTAATAAGCAATAATAGAGTAAAGTGGCGGAATCCACCCCCAAACCCAGCCTGAATAGGGTTTAAAAAAGTGAATTGGCAGATTTTTAACAGTATTTCCACTCACCTCCATTAACATAAAGTATTGAAATTTGGGTGGGTCCTTTTTTTAAGTGAAAAACTGACAGAGCAACCTCGAAAATAGAGTTTCTTTCCTTGCGCCACCGGGGGTGCAGCAGGTGGGGATGCGCTACAAAACAATTTACACATTTGGTTTGAGACCAAAAATCAAGGTTCAGGTCTTGAAACCCATCTTTTACATCTTTAACCTATGTTTGGAATCTCAAATCTTTCTCTGGTGTCTAAAACCATGTTTGAAAGTTATGTATCGGACCAATAGGCTTCGAAATTTCAAAAATATATACTTTGAATGCAACTGGATTTTGGTTCTTTAAGCTAGCTTTCGGGAAATTATGTGCTTTTGAACGTTTTATATGGATATTTATTAAGATAGGTACGCAAAGCTTGCATGACCAGACCATGAAATTTCGTCAAGTTGTGGAATAACTCATTAGAACGTAATTCATGCAAAACAAATAAAATGTTGACGTCATTGCAACATTTACACTCTCACCAACGCCGCTCTCCCAATACCCCTGTAGCCCGCTGAAAATCTATTGGTGTTTTTTTGGATTTCCCCAGCTGGACTAACCACAATTGGGAGCCCACTGATAATATTTAAAAAATTTTACAGCCCACTCAAAGTATCTTGAAAATATCTCTACAAATAGAGGTTTGGGAGCTCACAGGGCCACTGTGGTGTTTCTCCACAGGGTCTCAAAACGTCAAAAACAAGTTTGGCAACAAAGTTATTTTGATGTTATGACCTCATAGTGATGGTAATAAATTACATTAGATGATCGTTTCCTTCTGTGTACGATAAGCGAATATATAAGGGTGGAAATTTCCTGTCAAAGCGCAGAAGTTTGTTCACAAAACTAACTTGGTTTCAAAAAAAATGAGGGCGCTGTTAAGAGCAATAACCTCTAGGGGGGTGGATAAATATTCACTTCAAGTCATCAAGCTTAGTTTTTGAAAAAGTAGGTGTTTTAGTGTTGCGGAGGAAAGATATAGGTGCGATGAGTTGGATTGGGGGTGATTCAAGTTTACCTGTTCTGTCTGAATAGAGTTGAAGTTTGGGAGTAATGGCGGGAAAGCTTGAACCGAAACTTAAAATTCCCATATTTGGACTTAGAAATAGAAATAACGAGATACAAAATAGAATTTATGTTTATAAATCTACTCTGTTTTTATAAGTCTCCTCCAGTCTAAGTGCGTATCCCTGCTGGTAGTCTTCCCTGTTTGCATTATTCAAATTGGTATAAAGAGTGGAAAACCACGAGCCAAAACTATCCACTATCAGCCAAAAGCCACCAGCCAAAACTTGCCAAAACGATTAGCTAACGTGACGGAAATTTTTGCATTATGAGTTTACTCTTTGTGAAAAAGTCAAAAATGTTCGTTATTTTTTTAATAGTTTCTTTTACATTCTAGTATCCTCTGCGTGTTACAATAGGTTTGAATTGTTGACCTAAGATTATTTTTTTGTCACCTACTAATACGAATACAAAACCAAATAAAGCCGCCGGAAATGCTAATTAGTAAACCAATAGTTTCCTCTTTAGAAATTTTGCCAGCGGATTTTGTCGTAGTAGAAAGACATAAATTGCCATTTAGGTTCGAGATTTTTAAGATGTGTTATTTTGTTTTGACTTGCAGTTATTATTTTTCTTATTATCTGATCATTTATAAATCCCAGACAGATACCTAGTACATGGAGGGGGTTCTTAATACAATGGGTGATTAGGGTTGCAGTATAAATATTTCAAAATATTTAATAATCGGAGAAATAACCATAAATTTGTAAAAAGGGAATAGGTTTTTATTTAGTTTAAAGAGACATGTTTAATAAAACTCTTCAAGAACCAGTCATATTAACACGATGTTCAAGAGTACTGAGTGCCATGATCGCCACAAAAAAATACTCCTGAAGATTTCTAACCAAAATTGTTGAAGATACATAAAACGTTTATGTTGATGTTTTCATGTTTTAATGTTAACAACTTTTAAGATATGTAGCGTACATAATTAGAAACTATAAGTTTTAGTTGCAGTGGATGACATTAACTGGTTGTGGGTATTTTTGGTTGTTTGTGGGTGGCTTTAGTTGGTGGTTGGTGGTTGTGGCTGGTGGTGGTTAGTTCTGACTGGTTTTGGGTGGCTGTGCGTGGTTTTTACTGTTGGCATAATTTAGCACCACTCATTCTTTCACAAATTCTTGTTGTTACGGGGAAACAAAATTTCCACTTCATTGAAATCTTTCAGCTGATCATATCATAAATGTTTTATCGCGTAATTTTCTTTACGACCCTTTTAATATCTGTAGACTGTGGTGAGTGGAAGCAAAGCACCGTCGATTAACGTCGCAGGCACAAATGGGAGCACAAAGTAGGCTTTGCTCGATTTAGAAGTCTGAAAATTTAGAAAATTTAGAAGTCTGTCTGTGAAGTCGTCCATATTTACTCTTGAAAATTAGAAAATATAGCAATTTTGGGGTCGATTTGATAACGTCATCACATGATCACGTGACTTTTGGGAGTATATTTTATACCATACACAATCTGGTTAATATTGGTTTCAGAGTTTTAATATATTGTCTCTCTAAAACAAGTCATCAATTTTATAACATTTGAAATTGTTGATAAACACAACATGAGGACGACGAGGATAAAAGATTCCTCAAAAATTAACACACTTGTTAAAACGTTTGTGAATAATATGGCCTTATTACTTAAACAAGTCAATTAGGGCTTGGTAAAAACAGCAATATATCCTTAAAAATGTTCTTTGATATGGGTGAATTCATTTTTTTAGTTTTCCAAATGTCTTTAGCATTTTTATCGACAAATGTTTATATAGCTAGCCCAATGGCTACGAGAAGCATTTTTCAAGTGTATTGCCTCTATTAACAGCCACCAACCCCATCCTCCTCTCTTCGAGAAATATCAAAAATGTATAATAAGATTTGACGTTTATTAAGAATATGTTAAAATCTGAGAAATGATAATACATTTCTTACAAAGTTGTAAGGTAGATAGATTTGATAAAGTTTTACATGAAAATGAGAATTGAAAAGATCTTACAGAAAATGATACAGTTTTTTTGAAAACTTAAAAATGTCAAAATAGTTTGTAAAGCCATTCTTGATTGATGAAATTCCATCACTGGCAGCTCAAAGACATTCATGTGAAAGCGAGCAGTAGTTGGTACCAGTTTCATGAGTTACGCACGGGGCTATTAAACCTCATATGAACAACCCCTAACCCTAAATCTATTGTTTTACTGCTGCAGCTCACCTTGCATTTACTTTTTGCTTTATTTTATATGCATACGATTAAAACAGCTTAAAGTGGGCTTATTGAAAGATTAACTGGAGTAATAGAAGTAATTGGTCGTTTAGATCAATTTTTCCGGAGTGCCATTTTGCAGAAAACCACTGTTCTTGCTAGGTCATAAATGCCAAAAATTTGCTTTAAGTTTTTAGGGACAATTATTGAATAAAGGTTCATCACTAAAATACTAAAATTATTAATTAATCTAAAATTCAATACTTAAATTTTTAATTAATCTAATTAGTAGACTTAATTAAGCTAAAACTCCTTTCATGCTAAAATTGGTCTTTATAAACTGTACCTAAATCGTCTGTATATTGATAATGCCATGACTATTTTTATAAAAAGAACTAAACTAAAAAGAAACAACTGCTTTTTTCCTTTGTTTTCCTACGGTGCAGCTCTAACTTACAACAAATAACATTAACCTTTTGAGGACCGACGGGTCCAAAAAGTTCCTAGGCAGGGGTTTTAGGGGGCAGATGCAAATAAAAAAGTGCAAGTTCTACTTTCCAACTCAATGAATGTCCGGGAGGCCTTCTTTGCGGAGCTACAACCATGGTCAAAAATATTGGAACAATTTCGAGCTTTTTCAGCATAACTCTGCACCACAAGCGATAATTGAAAGGAGATATTTTTACTTGCCGAGACAGCAATTTATCGTGCGATTTATCTACATGAGCCTTGAGCCTTAGGTTCAATAATAATTATTGCAAAACATGTTGTGTATTTTATATTGTATTTTTAATAACTTCATATTCCTTTTTACTACTTATAAACATTTTAGCTGTCACTTTATTCTGGTTATTCTATAGTGTAAAAGTAAAGCATATTCATGGCCACAAGCTCAAACACTCACAACAGGTTTTCTTACATTAATGGTTGGTTCGAAGTTAAAAACTATTTTGCGTCCACCCGGGTGAATATTTTTTTACGACCCAGTGGAGCAGCAACAAAGATTTTTTTTATGTGTGGCCTTACAAAGAAAGTAGTATTATCAGGATATATTATGTTGAAAATTTATGTTGCATAATCATTTCGCATTTTATCTTTGGATTGTTATTGAAAGCTTATAAAATTACTTCTAGTGCAATATATAGATAAGTGGATAAATGATCCCCTTGGTGACTGCCTCTCTCTAGAACAAAATGATTTGTGAATAAACGTCCATTGATTACTTAGGATTGGTTGTTATAAACAAGATTCTTCACCACCCTTTTTATGAAATTCTTACCAAAACCGAATTTCTTCAAAACTAGAATCAAGAAATTATGGTCTACATAATCGAAAGCTCTTTCCATGTAAATAGTATTTATCCAGTGGTAGGAATATATCCAGCGATAGGAAGCGGTTGCTATCACGGATTTAGAGACAGTTAAGAAATTTTTGATATTGTTTTTATATTTATTTGATGTTTTAACTCTTATTTACAGTTTGTTGAGTTGCTCTGTCAAACCTTCAAATATGCTAGTTTACACTCATGCTCAACTTCAAGATATGGACCCAAGTGAACTTGTCAATTTAACATTTTCTATCCAAGATAAATACGAGTCTTGCTTGAAAGACATCAAAGAGGACCGTTCTGAACTTAGAAAGGATTTAACAGAAAAGGTTGAGAAGCTTGAAACTTCAAACAGTGTAACACAAGCTGTGAATTCCACCCTGCCGTCAACTGTTGTTAATCTGTAAACTGAGCTGTACAAGGCACAACAATACTCCAAAAGGGAATGTTTAGAAATCGTTGGTCTCCCAGATAAAACATCAGAAGGAAACAGTAGAAGGAAAGAGATTAAAGATGTTAATTTGGAAAGAGATTTAAACGTTTTGGCAGTTAGCAGCCACAGTGTCTACATTAATGAAAGTTTTTGTTCAGAGTATAAGAAGCTCTGGTCTAAACTTAAGCAACTTAAAATGTCTAATAAATTTCATTCGTTCTTGGTGTCAAATAGAACATTGAAATATACGAAACAAATCTCCATATAAACCAGTGTTTCACGAATCTGAGTTGAGAAGAGATTTTGAGAGTTTTGTTTTCAAAACATTTGAACGTCGTTATTATTAACACTTACTGTTTTTGTTCCTTAAATATATTTTTCTGCAATTCTTATATTTTATAAGCTGAATAACATATTCCTGACAGTAGTATACTTAACTGCTAAGGATATAACAGAAAATTGGCTATTGCTTGCGTTGCTGTTTATGTGAAGGGAAGATAAAGAAATCTAAATATCTTGAATATGCTTCATGTATTAAATCATATCACAAAAAATGTCTAAACCTCTTAGAAAACAAACATTTTAATGCTTACCTTAAGCAAAGACAGCTACTTTATTGTCAACTGTGTCTTTCAAATATAATTCCTTTTTCAAAATGTACAAACAATGAACTTTTTTATATCAACAACACTGACAGTTGTTTACAGCTTAATTGTGATAACAGTATATTACTGCCTAATGAGGTTTTTAATGACTGCAATTCGTGGCAAATCTCCACCCATGGAAACAATGAAGTTGAGTTTCACAATACTTGCAAATATTATGATTTAGTTGACTTTAAGTGAGAAAACTTTGACCTCAAAGGCCATTTTTCTATTTTGCATTTGAATATTGCGTCACTGGCAAAACACATCGACGTTCTGATTGTTACGCTCATTTTTTTACAGTATAAACCTGACGTCATCGGTATAACTGAACATAAAATCGGCAATTCACGCTCCTCATTCTATATGGACGGATTCTCGTTTTGCTTCATCGTCACCGAATTGTCGCATGGTATTGCCAGTATTTTCGTTTCCAATTCTTTGGTTTACAAATAGCGAAGTGATCTTGAAAGTTTGAAGTATAAGTCTAAGACACTTGAATCTTGTTTTATTAATATTGACATGATCAACAGTCAGACTATCATTTGTGGGTGTATATATAAGCACACAGACATGTCAATCGATCAATTTAATGATGATTATCCTTCGCCGACGCTTGCCTGGATATCACAAGAAAAAAAAAGATTGCTTTCTAACAGCAGACTATAATATAAATCTCTTGAAAGCCAACAAAAATGCGTCAATTCGAAACTTTCTCAAAACTATGCAGTCTAGTATGTTCCTTCCATTTCTTGACTTGCCATCTTGTGTCACTGATACGTCACAAACTTTAATCGATAACGTATTCGTAAACTCTTTTGAGCATGAAATGGTATCTGGAAATATTACTTGTTCTATATCTGACCATCTCTTTCAGTTTTCTATTCTTAAAACTATTCCAAATGCATCAGTCAGAAAGAAAAGTTCGATTAAAGATTTCTCCTCGTATGTTAAAAATGAATTTGAAAAGGACCTTGAATCTTTTAATCCATCCTTAATTTATGCGCATGCGCATGAACATGCACCCTTGCGAACATTAGCAAAAAAAGAGCTATCATTCAGACAGAAACCATGGATCAACAAGGATCTTAGAGAGTTGACGATTGAATGTGATAAACTATATAAAAAGTATTGCCAATGCAAAGACGCAACCATTAAATCAGATCTTTATAATTCCTATAAGCTTCTAAGGAACCGATTCAAGCAAGGGTGCAAAGTTTCAAAGCAAACTCATTACAAGAAAAAGTTTTAGAGAAAATTCCAACAAATTAACAAAAACCTGGTCAGCTGTTAATAATTTAATATCAGGCAGTAAAAGAAAGAGCTCAAACAATATTTGTCTAACTAAAGATGCTGTTAATTTCACCAGTCCTGCCGATGCTTCCGAAGTTTTTAATCAATTCTTTTAAACGGATGGTAGGAATCTCTCAAAGAAAATAAAAAATTCAAAATATTCTTATGGATAATACCTTAATAGAATTAACAAGAACTTGTCTTCTTTCTTTTTGAATCCAGTTACTGAATCAGAAATTGCAAAACTTCTTCTTAAAGCGCCAATGTCAAAAGACATTGTCAGCGGTTTTAGGCTTTTAACCATGGTTTCACCTTCCATGGATAAATAACGTTGATCTTATCAGGAAATTTGTAGTAAGACCACGTATCTATTTCAAAATTCTTAACGCCACGATGTATTCCTAGCGCACACAGTATATCCACTACACAGTAGACAGTGAGTAGCTAGCCTACAAAGACTAAACAACAGACGAACTTTTTAGCAAGCCTTGGACAACTCAGGTATTGAGATAATGGCAAGTGCCTATGAAGCTACATTTGAAGAGGTACGTTGTTTACTAGAGTTCTTTTGAAGTCACACATACATGTTTTGATTGTTGTGTGTCCAGTTGTCATTAGGACAGTAGGAAGGTATAGCTATCTAGCAGTCTAGCGAGCTGAATGGGTTTTACAAATAAAACCAGCTAATAATAGTTAGATCATGTTCTCTCAGATCATAAATTATTTGTACTGCTTAGATATTTCAATATTTTGTTTATGTCAGGTGAAACTGCTCAAATTGTCAATTTCGTCACATGGCGCTATGGATCATGTAATATAAATGCCATTCTCGTATACTTTGATGATCAAAATCGAGTTAGAAACTTTGTAGCTCGAAATTGCCAGAAATAGACACCTTTTTTCTAGAATGCCTCCTTTGAATGCTTCTGTGAATTGTTCAATATTTATATTTTATTATAGCTTTTCAAAAGTAGACCTTTTAACCCTATTTCTCCTGGGCTATTTTGGACATACTAGCATTTATAAAGGATTGACCCCAAGAAAAATTGAAAAAACTCATTTTTTGGTCAAAAAATAGGCGAAAAATGTGTTACCAAGGCCAGAAAACCTTGTTGCTATGGCAACTGAGGATCATTATTCGGCATGATTGTTTTACTAGATTGTGAGTGGGTAAATTTTAGGAAAAGTCATAAAGTATCAGGTCATAAGTCTTTATATAAAAGAAGTTACGAAACAAAAAGTAACAGAGGGGCACAAAGTGCCCCCCCCCCTGGGAGGAATAGGGTTAATAGTTGTATCAGGAAGTTTTTTGAAACGTTTTCATCTGCATGTTAGCTTTCCATTCAATAGCAGTTGTTGGTTGGCAATTTCTTTTATAAATAAAGTCTCTAGAGTGATGACTCCAATATAAGTCTTTATTCTTGTTCTATTAATGACTTCATGTCAACAAAAATGCAAAAAATGGCAGCATAATAATTAGATATTTTCAACTTATTTAGTTAACTTTTTGCAGTACTCAATGGATATATAATTGAATTTTTAGTACTTATTTGTTCGGCTTATCTCTTTATTATAATTGCTATTTATTTTTATATTTTTTAGAACCATTGTCAATGTCGTAACATGTGTGCACGCAAGTCTGGAAAGAAGAATGGTTGCCCTTGTAGAGATGCAAAAAAGAATTGCAACTAAGATTGTATTTGTAGGCTTATCCGAAACGGTGTGTTGGAAAAATCTTGCAAGAAAAAAAATGTACCAAATTTACTTTATTTATACTGTTTGTCAAAATTTATTTCTAATGCCTGATGAGATTTCATGGTCTGAAATTTTACTACACTTTTTTTTATAAGAACAAGAAAAATCCTACCTCAGCCTGGCCATTTTTAATTTTTAGACGAAAATTAGGCTGATTCTTACCACTTGCTTGTTTACAATCTCGAGCCTCAGTTAGTTCTTAGCTTGTTCAAAGTTTTTGCTAAAATTTAAGGCTCATGTTCTTAAAAAATTGTTCCTTTAAAAAGCCAGTACTTACTATGAAGATGAATGAAAATAATGATGATATAATTTTTACTTTTAGCCTCTTCAACCATAGGTGGCAACATCAAACGTTGATGGTCATACTGTCATAGCAAATGATATTGCAAATGCCAAAGCTGATATAAAGGTAGTAATGGTTTTGTGTCTTTCCCTTTTACAGTATTTTAGTTGTCTTACAAAAGAAGTAGATGCTATATGGCAAAATCTTTTAAATAAATATTATCAATTATCAAAATTATCAATTTCCATTGTAAGGATTATGAACTGGGGAAAATGAATAGAAAGTCTAAGGCATAAGGCAGTGCCATAACATGTTACTCCATAAAGATTTTTAGCTGGAACATCTTATGTCAAGTTTCAGTATGTTCATAGCTGGAGGCATACTTTACGGGGAGAAAGTTTTGCTGGGAGAAAGTTTGGCAAGAAAAAAAAAAACACAAAATTTTTGGGATTTACTTCTGCGAATTAGTGATTAAATTTATTTTGCCTGAAATAAACTTTCAAGTGCCACTGGAAAAATGGATGTCACATAGAATAAACTTTTGCTATTTTCGGTTTTTGTGCAATATTTTTCTCTATATTTTTGAAATTCAATAAATAGAACAGAGATCTGTTTACATCAAACGTGAATTTTTCTTTTAAATTATGATACTAGTTTTCATAAATACATTTATACAAAATTCTTCAATTTAACTTTCGCGAATCAGCTTCCTGGGCCATTTCGTGTGGAATAAACTTTCACGAATCCTGATATCAGTCCTTTTTGCGGGGATATACTTTCGCGAAAATGCCCAAAAAACGTGAAAACGTGAAAGTTTCTCCCCGCAAAACTTTCTCCCCGTAAAAAGTAGATTTATAGGAAGAAAGAGTGTTTGAGATATTGGAGACTTTAAAATTAAAAAAAAACATAAGAAATATATGAAAAAACTCCTTTGAAGATCCTCAAAAGATAGTTGAATACCGCAATTATCAGCCTTCTTAAGTGCCTTTAACATTGTTGCAATAACAATGGGCATTTGGTTAATCGAAATATATATTTATTGTTACTCTGTTATTTCCGTTTCGAAAATTGTCGAGCCTCTTCCGAAAAAACCACTTGAGAAGTTGATAATTGAAATGGGGGCTCTGGGTATTGGCAGCGCTGACTACATCAGCAATGTGCTTCGTGAGATGAGTACGGAAGCAAATATTGACCATGTTGATCAGGGTCAATCTCAAGAAGGAACAGCAGGAGAGGGCGAACAGGAGACTGAAACATCCCCTTGGTGTGTTTGCAGTGTCTGTAAAGATTTAGGTGATGCGTTACAAAATAAATGCTGTAAAAACAGGGTGTGCATTACGTGGTATCAGCAGTTTGGAAAAATCGTATTGGATAAGGATGTGTTAGAAGTAGCAATAAAAGCCCGAGCTGATTTAAGAGCAGAGCTGATAAATTTTGACCCTGCAGCATATCGAAAAGCTGCTTATTATCAGTTTTGCCTACTCTGACCCAAATGATAACTATATGGGTTTCAAGTGGTCTTGATACGGAACATTCACTTTGTTCTTTTTATTTATGTTTATATATTTATAATTGTTGATGGTAAAATCAACTTTGTGTTATACTTTATAATAAAGTTTTGTTTTCAACTGAAATTATGCTATTTTCTTAGTGAGTCAAATTGTGTTATCAAAAAAAAAAAAAAAAAAAAAAAAATTATATTTAGAAGGGACATGTTTTGCTAGCTTCATGTTATGATTATTGGATAAAATTTAATTACTTCTTATACGCTTACTTATCGCTTATGCTTATTTTATGTTACTTCTCCCTGCGTATTACACACTCTCCTTTAGTTTCCCGATATTATTTCGCGCACCTTTCTTTTATACCTTTCTAGGCTACCTCTCATGCCAGCTTAATTGGATTACATTTGTTTGTTTTTTGTAAGAAACCAGTATACAACAAACTTAGAAGCAGACATGCATAAAATTTAGAAACTTCTGGAACTAGGAAAATGTGATCAACGTTTGTTTAGAGAAACTTTTTTGCAGGTGTTGACTGTCAAATTACTTTCAGGCTGAAGCTGGCAATCCATGACAAAAAAGGCACTTTTTCAGCCTTCCAATCTTTTTTATTTGTATCATACAAATCTTGTGGTAAAAGCCACCAATAAATGACCAACCTGTCTTTACTTTGATTTACCAACTTTTTTCACTAAAACCTTAGAAACTTTTTAAGAGTCTTCTGCAAGCAAATTTAGACAATAACTAAGAAATGTTTGGAACTAGGTCTGGTGCTTGGTTTCTTATTTAAAAAATGTGAGTACATGTTTTGAATTTGTGGGCTTGGCTTTTTGTTGAAGCAAGTGAATTTAAATATTTCGATTTCTGCAGTATAGTTGTCTATATCAAATTTCAGCCAGTAATTTTATATTTCCTATATTTGTCAAAAAACTGGGTCATATTAAGATCAGTTTTTATTTGTCTGTTTATAATATTTGTTCTAGTACTAATTACAGGAAACATCATATGATCTTTGTTCCTTGTTGAATTCTTTTGAGTAACTTATGTAGTTCTTTGGCGCAGCGACTCTGACAAACAATTTCTCAGGACAAGGTGTTTGTATGTTTTCCTGACTTAAGGAAAGATTTCCAATCTCGGTGTATTATTGGCTTATCCTTTAGGTTCAATTGACTTTTCTAAGTACCAGGTTGCCTTTATCCCGTCTTTTTCGCAGATTATAGAGATTCCATATGTTTTATGTCAGTAGTACTTAGGATTTTATGTAACGTTTTCTGGGCTGTTACCATAACTACTGTAACTGTATAATTCTGTATTTTGCGATGTTTCAAGACATAGCTCTTCTACTGTGTCTGTGTTACTGACATTTACTTCAACAATTACTGTTGCTTTTGTTTGCTGTGATCTTTAGTTAATGTATAACCTAATATTTGTCATAAGAACAAATTTTAATAAGAACAGCAATAAGAATATTTCATGGGAGAAATTATTTTGTGCGATCTAATTATGTATTTCAATGTGCTAGATGCTAGTTTGATTTTATGCTTGTTTTTCATACAGTCCTTATATTTCTTCACGGTTTTTTGGCACTTTTTGAAGTCACAGTTAAGCGCTATATCTTTGAGGCATGCCAGCGATAATTGTTGATGAGTTTTGACAGCTCTTTTGTACATCCTTTTGCT
>JANSTP010308583.1:3222-17098 GCA_025330745.1 Cladonema radiatum | reverse complement strand
AGCCCCCCCAGTGTCTACGGCCCTGCTCCCGCATATATATACAAAACAATTTACATGCATTATAAAATACACTGCCAACACGGCTAACATATTGTTTCCATAACATTTTATTATATCATTGCACATTTCTCATTCGCTCATTCATTCAATCTCGTTCAGTCATTGGTTGTTTTTTGCCGCCATTTCCCCGCTTCTTGTTCGCCTATTGGTTGTTTCAATCTTTCTCGTTCATTCGTTGGTTGTTTCTTGCCGCCATTTCCTCGTTTCTTGTTCGCCTATTGGTTGTTTCAACCCTTCTCGTTCATTTATTGGTTGTTTTTTGCCGCCATTTCCTCCCTTCTTGTTCGCCTATTGGTTGTTTCAATCCTTCTCGTTCATTCATTGGTAGATTTTCGTTCTCATTCTTCCATTGGTTGCTTCTCATCACTCATATATTCTTCTTGAACTTTCAAAGTTCTTTTATTTGAAGAGTTAAGGAAAAGGAAAGTTTTGCTGTACTCAGGATCAGGAAAAATTTAATGGAAATACTTCTACAGTCATACCTCAAAGATGAATTTTCTTATTTTACATGGCCTTATGTATACAAAGGTGACTGAAAATTTAAAACAGAAACTCCCACAATTGAGCTTAAAATGGGTAGAGAAGTTCTTAAGTTAATCATTATTATGCCGAAAAAATATTTAGATGCCATTAACCATTAACAAGAGATATTCAATTAAAAAATCCTTTGAAAAACTCTTACTAAGATATCTAATTTTAATGGAAAGGATGGTAAAGTGAAAGTGAAATTTATACGCTTTTTAAGACAAGGGTTAACTTAACGAAAAAGGCAAATATAATTAATTTAAATCTATATTGATTTCATATAAAGTACCTAGAAAGAATGGGTAAAGGTTACACAGAAACTTCTTCTCTTTTAACTATTCTTGAAAACAAACATCAAAAACAAGGCGAAAAGATACTCTCCAAATTGCAGATTACTACCAACGGCTTTCGACATCATACCCATGACGTCATTATCCGACAACCCACCATAAATATAGCCGTTGGCTTTGTCGACGACCTGCATCAAACGCAACATCGATTCTTTACTCTGAAAAAATACGCTTACAATAACTAAAAGTTGATTATGATCGAGTAGCTCATACGCGAAAATCCACAGTTTAATATACTGTAGAGATATTATCATCACTTAAACAAAATTTAGCAACGTTTCCCTGGGCTCATGCTTGAGGTAGAAAATGAAACTCTCTGAATTTCAATATGCATTTTGTTTCCTTTCTGCCTTCTGGTGCTTGATGCAGGCTACACTATTGCGTTTTCAGGATTTTAAATGCTGAAAAAATTTCATGTCAACGAAAGTGGAAATACCGGAGTAATACTTATCTCTATTACTTTTGACAATGACTTCGTAAACGATTTGAATTAACGACCAAAGCTTTAAAAAACATTTTCCAATGGGCAAGAGGAGTTGTATTGTCGCCAAATTGAAACTTTTAACCTTTCAAAACTTTCAATGTTCCTCTCGAACATTAACATAAAATTTGAAATGCGGCGCTTATTTGAGAGATTTCATAATTATAGGAGATTTCATGAGATAAGAAACATTTGTTATAATAGACCAATATCTGGTCATATTTTCTTATCAATCAGTATATGATCGAGTTCGAAATGGTTGTACTTGTTTCTTTTCCCTGTCAAAGTAACCCTATTTGTCCCCCCTCTGGAAACTTTTTTTTTCAGGAGATTTTCAGAAAAACCCGTTACTTCTAAATTTTCTTGACTTTAAGTTTTCATGATATTCCAACATTCCAGTGGGGGTTTTGGCAGGGTTCGAGCCCAAAAGGAGAAATGGCACTCGAGTTGTCACCGAAATTTTAGCCAAAAATAGCCATTTTTTAGCCTCCTTCCTCCCCCCCCCCACCTAAAAAAAAAATCAAATTTTAAGGAAAAATAGGATTTTACCGACCTTTTTGAGATTTCTATTTAGAAACTAGTATAAAAGGAACATCCTGACCAAATTCTAGGTCTGGAGCATGTTCCGACAAGGATTTACAGCAATTTTTGTAGCACCACCCCGAAAAGCCGGAAAAATCGTCATTTTTGGTATACCATGGTTCATAAATGATGACGTCAATCCCAAAGTGATGACGTCACCATAAATTTGATGGTGCCATTTTGTTCATCTAAGATGGTACTATTACTATGCATAGTTTGAATAGTCAAAGGTTATTGGTTCTTGAGGAATCGAGGGGGGGGCGGAATCCGGAATCCCCCCTCATGCCAATCAAGGTCAAAAATACCACATGACAAATAGGGTTAACCATGAAAAAATATCAGCAAGATGAATTTTCGGAAACAAAAGTGAATTTTTGTGACATAATCGACCCAATTTTACGGTTTATTTATATTATTCCAAGGGATAAAACAATTCGATTTGTTTAAAAATTGTTCTTTTGAATAAGCGCCGCACTAAAAATATCTAGTTTTGAATAAGCGCCGCGGCGCTTAATCGAGGATTTACGGTACGTAATATAAAAATATAGAGAAACCAATAGTACCTCAACATGTAGCGTTGAAAAAGACACCAAACTGTAATCCTCGATTATACCAACAATAGCTTGGTTGAGCGAGGCAAATTTCTTCATAAACGAATCTTTCTTCAAATCTTCAAGCATGTAGGAGAGATCGAGTACACTCGTGTAGTAATCGAGGTTGAACGCTAGAATTTCAAGATACACCCGTCATTTGGAGTTTTTTGTATAGACCTATTGCGTTTGTTTATATAATCCGTGATTCACAGACTCCTCCCAAGCCTCCAAAAATATTTGAGAAGGCAAGAAGCGAAATTAGAAGGACGAAATTAGAAGGAAGAGCGAACTTATCAGAAGGGAAATTTCTACTGATTGAATAATTTCATGTTTCTGTTCGAAATACATCAAAAATGGAAAGCTACGAGTGAATCTTTAAGTGAGCTTCTACTTAACATCGCATCTTTTTTTGCCAGCTCAAATTGTCTACTTTGTCACATGACTATGACGTAATCTATGGAAAACATAAACAAAGACTAGGGGTCTATTCACTTGATAAAAACTTAAAACAAAATCGAATGAGTTTTTAACCCCTAAACCAAGATGTTATTGGCAAAGTTTCGTTTTTGGGAAATCGCAGAGTCTCGAGTTTAAGAATAAAAGGCGTTTTTATTGCCGCAGTTTGTCAAAAGAATGCATAACTTGACGCTAGAGTAAAATGGTCAGAATTAATTCTTTCATCAGGGCCATCAACAATGGTCAAGAATACAGATATAGGGTGTGTCAAAAAAAACAAGCATGAATAATTTTGTAATATCTTCACTAATACCGGGTTTTGATTGCTGAAATTTTACAGCGTTAAACTATAATAATTCTTTTTTCGATATAACTTAAGGTCACCTTGATAATTTGTGGAAAGTAGAGTCTATCGATACTGTTTATAAAAATATTAATGAAATCAAAAAATACACATAGCGCATACAGAATATCAAAAAGCACAACCATCTACTGCAATAAATGCAATAATTTAACAAAAATGTCCAATGCTACTACCATCTAACTTTTAAAACCAGTTTGCAGAGACTGCCAAATTGCTCCCTTGTGTTATCAATGTGACTTTGAGGTTTTTGACGCGTTTTGACGAGCAAATTTGTCATTTTGTATCGTTCATATTTTTAAACAGTGACAATAGACTCTAACTTTCAAGACTTATCAAGGTATTGTTTTGTTTTGTCGGAAATAGAATGATGATAGTTTAATACTGTAAAATTTCAGCAATCAAAAAGCAGTATTAGTAAAGATATTTCAAGAATCATCCATGCTTGTTGTTTTTTTTTGACACACCCTATATATATTTCTTCTAGATTTACCTAACGCATTTTTAGTTGAAAATCTCGCAAAAGCTATTAAGATTTTTTAAGTCGTTCGAAGTTTTCCTTTCTTTGCATACACGCTTTTTTTTATAAGTAACGCCTTTTTCCACTTGAGCCTCGGTGTTGCTTAAAATTCAGCTATTTTGAGGGTCACATGTTGCTTAGATGTTGCTTGTTCTTTGCATTTACGCTTATCAAAACAGAACCTCAAAAAGTTTCATTTGTATTACTCCACTACAAATACATTCATAAAATTTGATATTCTGTATTTCAGGTATTTAGATACGTAGCCAATGGAGTTATAAAAGATGATATTAGGAATTTGCTTACTAATTTGTTCTAAAAAACTCTTCCTTCAGAGATCTGAGGCTCAGGGTGTTGCTTAGGTACTGCTTAAGAAATAGCTATTTTGAGCCTAGTGTTGCTTATTAAAAAAAAGCGGGTATTAATGCTTTCGAAACAACGAAAGTTCGAATTAAGCGGTATTCGAATTAACGGACACCTATTGTATATTCGTGCATGTCGGACATAACGAGATGGTGAATTTCACGTCATGTTCAAACGGCATCGAAAACTACTGTTAGCATAGTATCTACAAGCAGTTCCTATACAAAATCGATCAGCAAATCAACGTGAGATATTTATCCACTAAATTCAACAGGGGCAAAAGATACATACCTAGTTTTCCATAATTCTCAATAAGATCCATCTTTGAGAGAACGTTTATATGTGGCAGTTCGACTTGCAACATGGTAGATAATGACGTCAGCAAGACAGAGATAAATTTCGCTGCATCGCTGCAGTAGTGCGAATCTACCAAATGTAATGCTGCCAGCTAAAAATGAGAGAATTGTTAAAATATAAAGCAATATTTTCCACACTTAAATGCTAGATCTCATTAGGGGACTCTCATTAGGGATTCTCTAAACTTGTCCCCTTCTTAAGGGAAACCTGAAAATTATTCAACAGAGAAATAGACATGATCTATCATATAGTGACGTCACTTACCCTTATATCATTCTTTATAAGTCTTTGAAAAATATTTTTCACTGAGTTATGATGAGTATAAAGTTCAACTTGGCCTGGACAATCGAATATAAAATAATAATTCTCTGCTTGATATTTCAACAATTCTTTCTCGAAAACGTCGAAATTTTTCTCGAGAAATTCCATGCAATATATCAAGCCCCCATTGGGTCCCAGCTTCAGCATATCCATGACATCAGAGAGTGTTATATACGTGGAGATATCGATATCTGGGGTGAAGGGTAAATTATCATTTGCAGGGTCCAAATTTATTATACACACTTTACGCCCAATTCCACCCAAAAATTGTTTTATAGCGGCACAATAAGTCGACTTTCCGGATCCAGGTGGCCCCAACACCACTTGTCCGAAACCTGTGACCGCTTTGTTATCATTCTTGTTCATCTGCATTGACGGACGTTTGTGTTAGATACGTCCATTTGAAGGGCAAACGTTTTCAAGATATTTTTTAATATTTTTTCTCAAGCTATATCATATTTATCACTATAAGCATAGAATTAGATTTTAAACCAGAAAAAATCAATGTATTAAAAGTATAAACAGGTCGTCAGAGACCAACCATGTACTCCAAATTATTAAGATGTTGTCGCTGTAGGATTGAAAGAGCCTATGTTATCGGTTTCGAAAACAATACAGTCAAATTAAAAACAACATGTCGTTGAAGAAAATTCTGGGAAGGGATATTTTTCTTTTTAAAAAGAGAAATCTCTCCCTTCCTCTTCCTCCCTCAGAATTGGGTATATTCATTTGTTTGTTTTGGTCATAATGCAAAGTTTTTTAAAAACAACATTGATTTTGAACTTTACCTATCATCACAAGTTTATGACCAAGCCATATTGATAAAAAAAATAATAACTTGTAAACATTTTAGAGTTTTTGCTGCGTAACGTGTGATGATCGTTGGGGTTCAAAATCAATGTTGTTTTTAAGTTTGTAACTAAACATTTCCGAGAAAGATTGTCACGTTGGATCTAACTTAAGTTTCCAAACTTGAAAATCCCTTAATTTCCCATTTCCCAGAGTTGATAGCAAAATATATATTTGTTAAAGATTTGAAGACCTATAACTAGCAAAACGAAAAATCAGAAACAAAAGCCACAAAAAAAACACAAATGTCCCTTTTCACATTGTATTTTTACTCATAAAATTCGGCAATATTCCATGTGTGATAAATTACATTACAATAAAATCATTCATCTATAAAATGCTAATAAATATTACTTGTTAGTTCTGCTTGAAAGAGTTCAACATTTTTTTCTTAAGATAAAACTATTATCTCCATTATACCAGGCTCTTAATATCAACCATAAAGAATAAGAACTTATCATCTACTCCATTATTCCATTTTCACAGGTTCAGCACGTTCTTCTTTGATGGCAGTCCAGATGTACAAACCAATAATAATATGCACAACAACAACAGTGAAAATTGCAGAACCAATCGCACCATTTTCGTAACCTAATATCGCTTCAATTATATAGGTTTTTACAAAGAAATAAGAGAAAATAGGAACTAGTAACATTGAAATGGTGAACTTTAATAAAGTTTTCAATACACCCATTTCTTTTGGTCCCAAAGTACCATCACCAGATTGGCGGCTATTGGACGGATTCATTATCGATTATATTTTATGCAATGATCTAAAATGAGAAAAGAAGTGAAACAATGAATTGAGGAAGCTGATAATGATACACACAATGTTATCACACACACACAAAAAAAATGGAACTACTTGCCAAAAAGTGACTTCACAATTCGTAATCATTTAAACTGAGAATATAAAATACAAGAAACAACAAAAGCATGTATGAAACTTTAATGATGGATATTTCAGATATTATATATGAGTCATATATCATATCATTTTTGATAATGAATGGGTCCTAAAAAGTTGCAAAGAAAAAAAGCTAACAATTTTGATTCTCAACATTCTTGTTTATTCAACATTTAGGTTATCTCAAGTTTTCAAACAATTATGAGTTCAACTTGTGTAAGAGATCTCTGGGAATAAACTTTCTTGGATACGTTCTTATCTTTTAGAGGTCATGAAGAAAGCCTTAAAAAAATATGTCAAATTAAATTATTTTCTTGAAGTTTAAATGCTTTCTTACCGTAATTTTTATGTAAAACTACTGGATCTAGAATTTTATGACTTTAGTTTCGGGGATTTGTCAATTTCCTGACCAAACTTAGTGAAGCTCAGAACCCCAGGACGGTCACTATCTCCCTGTTTTGACCCAAAATCGTCAAAAAATTGACCAAAGAAATAGTAATAAACATGAAAAACAAGGAATTCGAGATTTTAATTTTGATAGTGAATTGGTGTGCTAAGTTTGACTGCATAACTCCTACCCAATCTCAAATTATTGGGGCCACGGGTGGATCCTCCACTGACCCCATCGCTAGATCAACAATATTCAAAGATACTGGCATACTCGATTAAACCAATTAACACCAGCTTTTTCCTTAACAGCTTATTTAATCCAAATATTATAATATTTTGTGTCAAAGTAAAAGAAATTCTTTTGATATTTGAAAATTTGAAAAATCAGGCCACTAGTTGCTTTAAACATACAAAGGCATATAAGGGAGAGAGTGACTTTGGGGGCAAGGCAAAGGGGCCATAGCAGGTTAACACCCTTTGAAGAAAGGTTTCACTGCACCACTACATAATATTCTAATTGACACGTTGGTCTTGAAATCAACAAGATTTGAGATGAAAGAAAAATAACACTGAATAAAAATAGTTGTTGCATTGAAATTTTTCCTACTCGACACATTATTGTACAAAATGAAAACCAAGAAAAAAATATTTTATATATATATAAAAATAAGAAACAAAAAATAATAATTATATTTATATACACATGTGAAAAAATTTCTATTACAAAACAATATATATAATATAGAACTCACTGAATTGGATGCAAAAAACATTGGACAAAAAAATATTGTAAAATACAATGTGTACTAAAAATCATCTTTTGCAAAGAATAACATGGAAAAGATATCAAAAATATGAAAAAAAAAAAGTTTGAATTGAATAATCGAGGGTTAATCTTAACAAA
Source organism: Cladonema radiatum (assembly GCA_025330745.1). Taxonomy (NCBI): domain Eukaryota; kingdom Metazoa; phylum Cnidaria; class Hydrozoa; order Anthoathecata; family Cladonematidae; genus Cladonema; species Cladonema radiatum. The sequence goes on along the minus strand of JANSTP010308583.1, from coordinate 9,079 downwards.
AAAAAGTATCAAACTTTAAATGAGAATCTAACGACAGATATTTTTTGCCTAACTATACTTTCATAAAGGTCCATATGAAAGAACATTTGACCCATAGCATTAGAGTACAAAAAATGTGCATTTGAAGATTTATGGAAAAAATAAATCAAGGAAAGTAATAACAGATAATTTTTAAAGAACTCGCATTCAAATAAGAAAAAAAAATGTCAGATGAATTATCCAAAAGATTAACTGGAAGAGACTTCTTGTGCAGGCAAAATGAAATAAGACGATTCAAATTGTTATCATAATAAGCTGCGGTGGGGAAAAAGTACTAGACTAAATATTTCTAAAGAATTATACAAGAAGTAAATAAAAGTCTCTATGGAAATGAAAATAATGAAAAAATATGACAACTTCTAAATGGTGATAAAAAACAGGCATTAGAAAAACTTAATGAAAAATTTCACAATTTATTGAAAGATTATGGTAAAAATTCCAAAACATAGGTCAGTATCAAAGATAAGAATATCAAACAAACTATACTTACAATAAAAGCAATAATCGAAAATTATAATAAATAGACAGAGCATGTTAAACAGAAAATATTTAACCCTTAAAAAAAGAAATAATCTACCAACAGTCAATAATTGGTCAATATATTTGTAAATATCTTTTTAGACCTTACATCAAGAAATTCCACATAATTCAACAACAAAAAGAATTAACTTTGAAACAAAGGATAGAAATGGTCAGGTCTTACTAACATGTATAGACTGCATTCAAATCCACAAGAGAAACATTTACAAGATGTGTGATAAGGCTAATTTTGAAAAAGTCACAACAAATGTGAACATACAGGGAAAGAAATAAGTTAAGCAATTTCTGTGATACATTATTTATGAAAAGTTCTAGGAGACAGAGAACTTAATTTTTCCACTCTGACCTTGTCAAATATCAGGCAGTTACTTCAAAGTCATTACCTGCTCTACGCAGCATACTGAATAAATTGAGCGTAACAAATGAAAGATGTACAAAAACAATCAAAGAAAATGCTCGAGAGAAACCAAGGCAGAAGATATGTAATATATTTTTTAACTATACAGATATTTGGTCAATTGCAAACCTTTGATATTAAAAATCCTAGACATAATTGCTACCATGTTGAAAAATTGAATTAAAAATCTCTCTGCAAATACTACAGAGAAGACCCTTTTCATAACCAAAATACTTTTAAAACAACTACGGTGTATCAGCTAACAAAATTAAATGAGGACTGTATTAGAATATTGGACAGCATTATCTAGCAATTGCTTCACAAGTTTCTCGCTATAAATCCCAATGAAAAGAAAATCTTTAACTGTAAGTTTGCTAAGTTCATGAACTGATATTATATTGACGTCACTTAGATCATCCATAAACATAGGTAAGCCAACATGAAACAACCAGTCATTTAAATTATCTAAAGATCCAACGTAAACCTCACTACTCGAACGATGGAGATTGCTCGCAACCTAAACAATAGACAGATGATTTATAAATAAAACAAAATAAATATAATATGAGCAGCCCCGTCAGGAGATTGTGCCATTGCATATGCTTGCACATGCAAATTCGTTCACATGAGCTTTTTATAGCACTTGCAAAAGAAAAATTTATATAATATAAAGGGTTGATAGAATAGCACATGCAATAGCATTTTCCAAACTGACCAGCATGAGTGACTTGCAGTATGTGGCAACTTTTTTCCTAAAAAGCCCTATAAAACTTTTAAATTTGTTCTAAAACTCATAAAACTAGATAGTTTAGAGTATTACATGTAACTGAAACATGTCTCATGAAGTTAAATCAAGTGCCAACTTCATGATGCTTGCTTGAAAAACACATTTTTTCTTATCTTCTTTTTTCTTTATTAGAGACAATGAAACAGGCCATAAACTGAATATTTTTTCACACCGGCATCTGAACACTAATGTTACAAAGGGTTGGTGTAATTATAATTCTACAATGAGTTGCAGGAATTACTTACATAAGTTAAATTATTAGCTTCACATTTCTGCAAGCGAATATCTTCAAAGCAATCTTCTATTTCATTCTTTGTTATGTTTAATTCATCTGCGTATCTTGATACCAACGCAATTGGAACATTCCATACCCCATCCTAAATAACATAAAAAAGTTTGGTGAAAACGAGCCAAGATATAAATAAAAAACAGAAATTTTCCCCATATCAAATGTAACAGCCTATTTAGGCTCTCCTTTAATACTTTACCTTTCGTGTATATGGAGACCTATGTAAATCAATTCGTTCATGCTGCAATTTCTTTATAATTATTTCCCGTACAGTCAGGGGCTTGAATTTTGCTTTACGACTTGGTGGTTTCCTTGGTAACGAAGTTGGTTTGATGTTCATATTTTTGTCTAGATTTTTACTGTCTTTATCGTTCATTGTTATGGCGGCTTTCTTCAAATCGTCTATTAAACTGTCTGTTTGTTCGCTACTTTTCGGTTTTACGGATGGTTTCATTACTCGTTTTGGTGGCATAAGCGGCACTTTACCACTTGCAGCAGGTTTCGGAAATTTATTTGATACAACAGGGGAATTTGTTATTTTTTCTAAGTCATTATTTAATCCAGCAATTATTTGATTAACCTCTTTTCCTATCTGATCAATATTTTTTTCTTCAATTGGTGAAACGGTCAAGTCTTTACGTTGTGGTATGTTTGGTTTATTTGGTTTTAATGGTAGCACCGGCTTGGGGGTAATTATAGAAGCTTCCGAAACTTTCTGGTTTTTTCCGGCCCTGGGTGGAGGTTTTGGAAGATCGTTATTTTCATTAGGTTTTAATTCATTTGAAGATTTTCTTTCCACTGTCTTATCTGTTGGCTTGGCCTTGAGTGAAGCTTGTCGATTTAAGTTTTCTTCAAGATTTAATTTCACTCCGCTATCAGGAAGACTGGAAGTAGAAGATCTACTTTGTGGAATTCTTCCATCAGCTGATTGAGTTGACGGACTACGTTTCTTTAGCACATCTAACTGTCGTAAATCCGACTCACCTAAGGAAAGAATAATTAGGGGGCAGATACCATTTATTGCCTTGTAAAATATGAAAGGAATGAAATATAAGGCTAAACAGCATACCCTAAACTTATGACCTATTGTAAATCAATTACTTTGAACATCAGCTATTTGAAAAAAATTATAGCACTGCACTATATAAGACTTTTTATAAGACAATTTCTTTGAGTACACTCAGTGAACAAAGTGTATAGATTTCCAAACTGCAAAAAAAAATTTATTAAAGAACCATTTTCTTTCCCATCAAATACCTGCACTTTCTGTGAGACGTATATTTTCATGACTTGAGGTGCTTCCAGATGGACTTTTTTCTAAAAAGAAACGTGAAACAAAATTATCAACATCAAATTACATCCCTATGTGTTAATTGTGACCATTCCTTGCTAAGAGCACAATAACAGTAGTAAATTGAGCGTGGGGAAAAGGGAGGAGAGCGTTAAGTCATGGCTATAGTATATTCAGGAACGATGACATTGCAAACTAATGACTTACTCTTTATTACAAATAATTACAACAATACCATTGCAGAAATATTTTAATCCTACCTAATATTCTTTCCTCTTCGTTTTTTGTTTTCTTTCTAAGTGAGTTACGTATACCTTTCAAGAAACCATGCTTCTGAGTGTCTGGACTACTTTTCGTACTGCTAGGAGAAAGTTCATTATCAAACAAACTTCCACTCTAAAAAAAAAAAACAAGATACATTTTTCTTATTCACTCTCAAACTATGACACCTATTTACTCAAGGATGGGTAACAGATTATAAGAAATTCATGTCAAGAAATTCAAGATTCTAAATATATGTATACAGAACAACAAGAACTGCCCCTTTCCTTATTTTACCCTCTCTTTTTCAGATCAACTCTTTTATCAAATCAACCATCCCTCTGAAAGTTGGTTTCAAATTTTTACTACATATATTGTGCTATTTTATAAAGTATCCTAAACACTAAAGGATTTATGGTTTACTTTATTATTACCACTGGTACTTAGTTACTGATTACTACCTTAACCTTAAAAAAATCAGCATTCCTTTGCATCCCATCTTCAAAACTTAATTCCTCCCAACTCCCATTCCCCTTATTAAAAAATTGAATCCTGCCCTATTTTGCAAATTTATCAAAACCTTTCCAATACTAACATAAAGCTCTCAAATGTTGTAAATCAAAGGCAGGAAAATGGTCCCTAAAGTAAAAAAAAAAAAAACACTTTCATTAAAAGAAAACAGGAAAAATCAAGTGCATTATAATTAATGCATGTGAAGATGAAAACATCTTTTAAGCTATCTGAAAAAAAAACTTACCTTTCTTGTACATGGGGTGAATAAGGGGTCAAGTTATATATTATTTTACTTTTTTTTTATTTTAATTTAACTGTTTGAAGGAAGTAAAATGATTTTTAATACAGAAAAAGTGATGTTAGTTCTACCAAAGTAAACTCATACTATTCTTTGAAAATTTTATCAGTTTGATGGTTTATATTTAGGTAGCCCTGAAAAGAAAAAGGGTCTTACTCTTTCTGTCCTGTATTCATTGAGGCTTCTACTATCCTCGTCTTTTTTATCCTCTAAACAACATAAAAAATATAACATCACATTTTAATTTGATATGGTCTACTGATCATGAGAAAAATGATATGTGCATACTTTACATACTATCTGTAGACATTCAAAGTTTTTTACAACAAATAAGGTGCTAGCATGAAAATAACAAAATTCTAACAAACAAAATTAATTACTGTGAGCAAAACATCTACCATAATGCCTCAATTAAGCACCTCCCCCGGAATAAGCGCTCACACTTTGAAAAAGCGGCTACACTTAAAACTTCAGAAATGGACCTTTATAGAAATTTTAGACAAAAATTTTCATAAAAGGCAAGAAAATTCACTTTTCAAAAGCTACAAGAGACAAATGTGCAGTAGAAATAAAAAATATTTTGAATAAAAAAAGCCGGTAAAACTTTTAGAAACAAAAAAAACTATTTAAATAAAGCACATAAAAAACACCAAACATTCCAATATCTTGATATTTTTTAATCCAAAAAAATCTGCAATATTGTACTGTACTTGACAACACAAAACAAGAATTATGGATTTACAAAATTGATAGGTTTTTCAAGCATGAAATCATGCATATTTAGAAAAACATACATCAATAACATAAAGAAATTTAAGGGAAAAGATTTCAGCAGTAGATCTCCATGCATAATAGAAACTACAAGACAAACAACTTTTTGGCTTCCTAACTTAGACAGGATTTACAATATCACACACAAAAAACACAACAAAAGCACCAAAATAACACACACCTTTTGTATAAAATTGTGAAGAAGAAGTCGTGCGTGTAATCATAGTCTTCTCTAGTTTACCTTTTTTGTTTCTACCAAGTGAGCCATCTTTACCAAATTTTCTTGTAACATCTGGACTGGATTGTGGGCTTCCTGTTTTCTTGTCATTGCAAGCCCTGAAGTATGATAAAAGTCAAAATGGAATCAGTAAAACAGGACTTATGTTAAGGAATATTGAGAAGTCTGTCATGTTGTCCTATAACTTGCTCACTGTGTTAGTTATGTCATGTCAGTTACTGTACATTCAAAGAAAAGTCCTCAACGTACTGTCGAACATAATGACATAAGGAAATCTAAACATTCTCAGCGTCTGTCAAAGACCAATGACCTACAGCTAAATCAAAGCATGGTATAAGATAATTTATATTCAAACGTTATTTGAAACAAATCAAAAAATGTGTCCTGTTGATAATTTAAAAAGACAAATAAATAAACTTAATAATATTGAAAA